>OY720449.1:61562964-61597964 GCA_963082715.1 Harpalus rubripes | reverse complement strand
ATACATACATACATACATACATACATACATACATACATACATACATACATAATATCACGCATTTCCCACTTAGTGGGTTAGCACAAACCCGAAAGAATTAAAATAACATCATCCAAAAAATAATCAGTCTCTCTTTCAACAACATTCTTACTAACCTGACATCATAGGTACAACATATATTCCTCACTCTTAATATATTAAAGTGACCGATTTTCGGTAGCGAAATACCGCAACCGGACCACAATAATAGTTACAAAACAATCATCCTTCGCCACACATTCCTGTCTAAGCACACTTCTTTCGCCTCGGCCACGTTCATAATCGCATTCATACACGCTCTTCTTCTCTTCCCACTCGGAAACTTTCTCTCTTTTAGTACCTTATCAATCACATCCATCCACTTACACACTGGACGGCCACGCAATCGAACACCCTCAATTTCACCAAGATATATTCGCTTTACAAGCCGTTCACTCTTCATTCTCTCCACATGACCAAACCATCTCAACTGGCTCATTCCTACTCTCTTAACAACATTCTTCCTAACCATACATTCTTCATACACCAAATTATTCCTCACGCGATCCCGTCTTACATATCCACATACTCCACGTAAATACCTCATTTCCACGGCAGTCACTCTCTTTTTATGCTTTCCCGTCCATGCCCAACATTCGCTTCCATACATCAAAGCAGGCACTAGCACTCCATTATACACACTTAAACGAGCTTCTCGAGATACGTTTACGTTTCGAGCAAACGTACCCAGAGCACCCATTACCTTACACCCCGCACTCACTCTCCTTTCAATTTCTCTATCAATTCGACCATCCCTTGACATCATGCTACCCAAATACACAAACTCATTCACTTGCTCCAGTGTCACTCCATCCACCAACACATTGCACACAGTCACCAATTTACTCCTTTCAAATACTAACACCTTGGATTTATCAACATTCAACTCCAGATTCATACTTCTTCCAACAACATGTATTCTCTCTATCATTCTTCTGAGTTGCTCTTCATTTTCACCTAAAACAACTACATCATCCGCATACGCTAACGCAGGCACAATACTTTCACCAATTTGTACACCATCCATTTCACTCAATGCTCTCCGCAACAACACATCCATATACAAATTAAACAACCACGGTGACATACCACAGCCCTGTTTCACACCAACATTTATACGAAACCAATCACTCAACCTACCATCTATTCTTACAGCAGCCTCACTACCCTCATACAATGCACGAATCGCTCCCAGCAAGTCATACGCCTTTTTTAGATCAAGAAAGCCACAGAACACCTTCATGTTCTTGTCAAGTGACTTCTCAACAATCGTACGAAGAGCAAACAACTGATCGACACATCCCCTCTCAGGCAAAAAGCCACCCTGAACGTCACTAATTTTTGAAATTGTTAAGGTTCGCACCTTATGAATTAAAAACTTACCAAAAAGTTTCCCGACTACACTCAACAAACTTATCGCGCAAAAATTCGTACATTCACTCGAACTGCCTTTGCCTTTGAATAATGGACAAATAACAGCTTTTTTCCAATCATCAGGAACCACGCTACGTTTCAAACAAAATCTAAATAAATAAATTAACCAATCAAATACTTTCTCTCCTCCATATTTCAACATCTCATTTGTAATCCCATCCAAACCCGCAGCCTTACTATTCCTTACACGCCCCAATGCATCACATACATCACTTTCATCTATATCATAATCATCTTCATTATCATTTTCACTACCATTTTCACTACAATCGTCCCTCTCAATCTCACCTCCATACAAACCTTTAAAATACTCGCACCACCTATTCCTCACATCTGATTCATCCCACAATAACTCTCCATTCGCACTTCTCACAGCTTTCACAACTCGACCACTTCCACTCCGCAGTCTCTTCACACTCAACCAAAACAGTCGCTTATTCGTACTAAAATCATTTGTCAATGTTTCACTCAATAAGTCATCAAATCGCTTTTTACTTTCTCTCACCACTTGCTTCACCCATTTATTCTTCCTTCTATACTCTAACAAACATTCTTCTCGCAAGCGCCCAGGCGAATCCTTAACATTTAAGAACTTCAAATATGCTCTCTTTTTCTCAGCAATCGCCTCTTTCAAGTGATCATTCCACCATGCATTTTTCGGACAAGAGCCTAATCTGCTTTCACCACAAACTTCTTTTGCACATTTGAGGAGTGAATCCTTAAATTTCATCCAAACTTCATTTACATTACAATCAAATTTAGACTCACATTCGGGCAAGGATTCATTCAATCTTTCAACATACTGCATTCTAACATCTTCATTCAAAAGAGCAAAGGATTTTACGCGAAACATTTTCCCAGAACATTTCACCTTCTTTTGCCAAAATTTATTCAACCGCATTCGCGATACAACCAAATAATGATCATTCGTACCCAGTTTAGCGCTTCGTTTCACACGCGTATCTACTACCATACTCCTCAATCGTTCATCATAGACAACGAAGTCAAGCACACTACGTTTATTCTGAACCACATTCTCGTATGTGTATATGTGAGCTAGTTTATGTTTAAAAGTGGAATTCGAAATGAAGAGATTTCTCTCCAAACAAAATGAAACAATTCTCTCACCATTGTCATTCACTCAACAATCACCAAAACGTCCCAATACATTCTCAGATTCACTTCGTTTAACACCCACCCACCCATTCAGATCACCACACACTATCACTGTCTCACTTGGATCACACAAATCAATTACACTATTTACCGAATTCCAAAACTGATCTTTTTCAAGGTCATTTTCGGAGTCTGTTGGACCGTAAGCGGACACAACGAAGATTCGTATATAGCTTACCTTGAATCTCATCCAAGAAACTCGCGAAGAAGTACAGCCATAACTTCGTACAAACGGCTTCATTCTTTCACTTACAAGTATACCTACACCATGCTTTGCACGCTCATTCTCACGAACGCCCGACTACAAACAAAATATGCCTTCTACTTCTTCCTCATAACATCCTTTCCTCATTGTCTCACTTACACATAAAACATCTACACTGTACATTCGCATTGCATTCATCAACTCATTCTCTTTTCCATTCACACTTCTGACATTCCACGTCCCCAACTTACACTCATCATACATTCTCCATTTACTCTTCATTTTTTTTTAAATAGATAGTATAGAAAAGAAAGGTAAAACGGGTTTTTTCGGTAAAGGAAGAAGTCAAAGCAGCTTACCAGGCTCGTCCTTGACTGAAGAATAACAGATTAGTATAGAAAGCCTTAAAGTAACCTTACATCCCCATTCGTTTCTCCTTTTATTATTTATCAAATTTAGAATATTTTATGATATTGTATATTTAAATTTATATCTGTCAAACTGTCAAAAATAAAATAAAATATCACGTTACCACGTAACTAATAAATAAATTAATTCTTGTAAAATACAAAATTAAAAAATATATAAAATTTAAACCAAATATATAACGCAAATAAAATATAATACTTATCTGAATAACTCTGCCGAGACTGCTAACGGGATGTCCAATATAAGTCTAAAATAAGGCTTCGTTTAATCAAAAAGGGCCGACAAAACCAGAGCTGACAGGAACCAGTCAATCTTGTTTCACAGCACACTTTTAATATATATATATATAATTAAATAAATTAAATTAAAAGTCGTTATCATTTGTTGCGATATTTTATTTTATTATTTAAAGTCAAATATTACTGAGTTGTATACTTTCCGTATTTTAAAATATTCTTTGAACATTTTAGTTGACATACCTTATTCAAATTGTCTACAAAGATCGTTAAGTAATCTATATGATAAGTTTACTATTATTAATCATGAATTTTCCGTTGTTTTATTTAGCTAATTGTATTCATAAATTTATTTATAAATTAATGAATTAACAATTTTGTATTCATCAACACAAAGGCTGCAGATTATTGGTTGAGAAGGAATACCTTTATTAGACATGTGAAACTTGATAAATAATAAAATCTTTTTGATAGTTCTTAGGTTAACTTGCCTTTATATACAGGGAGTTTCATACTTTAAGCAAAAACTTTTAGGGCATATAGTACTGACCAAAATGATTAAAAAACGTAATCCACATACGTTTGATTTTCAACTGTTTCCGAGAAAAGTCATTTCGTATAATCAAAGAGAAACCTACAAAGATAGATACCGAATAAAATTTTGTCTGATCAAGTAAGTAGACTATAAAAATACAATAAAATTTTATATGAAACATTTTTTTTTCAATTTCTAATAGTTAAGAAGTTATTTGAAAATGAAATACTGGTCAATGTCGCCACATTTTACTTGGTAAAATTTTTGATTATTTTTGAAATACAAAAGCTCATCTCAGATAACATCTCAAAGATAAACAAAAACTCTCATTTAATCGAAGTCGTAACTGTTATAGTTTTTGATATAGCAAAGGTATACCCTGTAAAAACTCATTTTTCTGGGAAACTATTGAAGATCGGATCCATGTTGATTAAATTTTTTCTACTCACTTTGATCAGTACTTTATGTCCCTAAAGTTTTTGCTCGAAGTACGAAAACGTATACAGGATATTATGTAAGTAATGTGCCGTACGTTAGCACTTAATAAACAAGGTTGCAAGGTATCGTAATTTACAATAATTTCTTTACTAATGTGTATGGTGCAGTTATAAAAGCATTTCAATGTGGACGAATAAGAATAATTTATTTTAATAAAGAATAATTTAAAAATCACAGTAGTTTGAGTAAGAACAACACTTGTTATTTTTGAAGGTTTGAAGTCAGAGGCGGTGTATGGATACAACATTTTTTATTAATGACAAAAATAGTTGTAACAAATATTCAAAATGATCAAATTGATGTAATCAATTAATGTATTAATTGTTGTAATCAATCCTTATTATTATTGTAATGAATTATAATTAAAAAGAAAATAAATTCATCATATACCGTTCATATTATTTTTAATTTAAAGTCCATAAACGATGATCGGATTATAATAAGGGCATAATGAAATATTATGCCCTCCCATTATGCCCCGGTTGTTATAGATATGTTTATATACACCGTATCCTAGCAATAAACAGTTCATAATACTTTAGTAAGACAAATATATATATATATATATATATATATATATATATATGTAAATATACAGTGTGTAAATGAAATAAGTGCATTAAATTTAACCAGTAATGAAACTCGACGAGAGCAACAATATTTCTTAATAACTTTTTTTCTAAGTCTTTTAGATTTTGAATTAAAATTCTTTAAAAATTTGCTGCATATTTCGGCGCGCGCCCATGGAGAACAAATGACAGCTGTCGTATTCAAGTGGGATACAAACAGCTCAAAAAATTTCGATTATCGGTTACACTTGCAGTCACAGTAATTAATAAACAAATCAACGAAAATAACATTTATTATTAATTAATTCGTAATTGTACTATTTTTAAAATAAAGAAATTTAAATTTTGGATAACAAAATTATAAAGTTGTGTATTAAACCAGGCTTTAATCATCTATGAATAGTGGAAGACAAGGAGGAACGAGGGGAGGAAGAGCAAAAGCATAGTTATTAGGTTATGAGATGATTATTTATCGTCGACAAATCATAATAGTTTAAATACGTTATTCAAAAAATTTAAGTACAAACTTTTGCCCATTTAAACGAGATACATGAGTACCAATAATTAGTCGTCCATTTATTGTTCCCGCTCAAACATTTTTTAAATGTGTTGGCAACTTTATAGTACTGTCTTTATATCAACCACAAATTCAAATGTAGTAAAGATACGAATAAATAAATAAACCATAGGTAAGTAATTACAATATCTGTGTACTCGTTATTTGTAAACGTAAGCATTTTGACAGAATTTTACCTGATAAATAAGTTTATTACTAATGCCAAAATGTAATTGCAACAACTGACAAAACTGTCAATTGCTAAAACAAAATTTTTCATAGCTATTGCTACTGCATTCAATTATCAGAAATATACGTGGAACGACTCGTCAATTTACGGGGTGGTAAAAATGCTAAAAAAATATGCGATTTCGAGAAAAAGTTATTAAGAAATATTGTTGCTCTCGTCGAGTTACATTACTGGTTAAATTTAATGCACTTATTTCATTTACACCCTGTATATATATAACCTTAGTGTATAACCTCCAACAATATTTGTTAATATAGACACATGGGAGATTAACATATGAAATCAGTTAATTGTGAATAGTATCTCCCCAGTGTAAGATATTAAGCTGCAATTTTGTATATTCATTGGAGTACATTCATTCAAAGGATTACAGTTGAAATTAGTCAATTTAAATGTGGAATATAAAAAAAAAATAAGAAAGTTTGTAGAATTTGCAGGATAATTGTTCGTTTACCGGATAAAATGATTACTAAGTAACAGTATAAATAGCATATTGGTAACGCGTGCGCTTGGTAATAAACAAAACTCGGAAGGACTGGGTTCGGGACCAGCCGGCAGCAAAATTGAATTTTTAGTTTCAATATTCAGAATTATTTTTATAATTTATAATATATAATTTTTAATCTTTTATTGACTTTTAATCAAATATAAACATTATTTGAAGTATAAATTATACGTATTTTGTAAAATCTGCATCACGTTGATTACAACATACAGTTAAATAATTACAATAAATATTTATAATAAAACATAACCTATCCATTTTATTAAATATCAAAAAAAAAATTAATAATATATTAACAATAAAAATTATTTTGAAAAGTAAAAATTAAAAATTAAATTTTGCTGCTGGCTGGTTCCGAACCTAGTCTCTTCGAGTTTTGTTTGTTACCAAGAGCACACGTTACCACTATTGATATGTAAGCTGTTACTTGTTAACCATTCTTTCCGGGATATAAACAACAATCCTGGAAATGCTACAACTTTCCTTATATATTTCTGATATTACACATTTAAATTTACTAATTTTGACATGTGATCTATAGAATTATTATCCCCCAACAAGTACACAAATTTTCAACTTAACATCTTGCACTGGGAAGATACCTTTCACAATTAACTGATTTCATATGTTAATCTCCTATGTGTCGGTCGTCCTAAGATACCCTGTATAACAAATACGGTGGGTTAAAAAAAATCCTAAGTCGGAGTAAGTTATGAAGAAAGAACCGTATGTTAATTTAAATAGTATTTAATTAAATATCAGTTTGACACGAGGTATTGTCAAAAATGTAATTTAAAAATTAAAACTTTTCTTATAGAATATTATTTTAGAAGTGGGAATAAAATAGAAAACTGCGAATGGCAATAAACTGTATCCTTATATATTATCCTTTCTCGTTAAAATTACATATCAGGATCAATTTTGGCAACTTGACTTTTGAATAGAACTTTTCGTACCCATGCATTGAAATGTAATGTTTCGCGTCGCCTAAGCAACGTCCGAAACGTCAATTTCCCAGATCTCCACCAGATAAGCGACCAGGAAATTTTGGAAGAAACACTCTCCTATTTCTAAAGCATTTTTAAAGAAATATATTTATAATAAAATAGTATAGTTTGTCACACATTCTTTCGCTTAATAATAATGAAAGAAAATGGTGGAATATTGAATGATATTTAATTTTAAAATAATGAAGTTAGTGCATTTAGTTTACAATATTAGCAACAATTCGTGCTTGGCGAGAGTCAGCAAGACATATTACTCGGGAAGTCGATAATTCATAACCAACAAACGTAATGTAAATTTTAACAAAACAATAAGAAATTTAACAAGTTTACTAAGTTTAAATTTTCTATATACTACAAGTGAAACACTTGGTAAATAATAAATAGTTATTTAGATACCATGATTAATACTACATTACGCAAAATAACATTAAAATAATTGGAATTTAATTTTGACACATCACTCTAAAATTAGCTACAAAGCAGTGTTATGTAAAAAAGTTTTAATAAATAAAATTATTTGTACACGAATTACTAATTATTGGTTTTATACTATTCGTACGAAAAATATTGTACAAACCACGTGCGTGTACTTGGTTCCCGCAATCGTTCGATGGCAACGCTCACAGCACTAACCCGGGAACCAAGCGTTCATACACTTGGTATGTAAATAACTTTTTCAGTTTAAAGAGATATAAGATTTGCGTAATGGGGATCTGCGCATAGTAAAAACAAATGAGATCCATGGCATTTGTTCCTAAAAATTTTTGACGCAAAATGTGAGAAAAGTCTCTAACAACTTTAAAAAGCTACTCATAAAAAGGTACAAAAGCTGTTATTGAAGCTAGAATGTCTAACGATGCAAATTTTGACCGAGAATACAGGTATATTAATAACTGTAATATTTTTGACGTTTCGTTTGCAGCCTAACTGGCAATTTTTGGCGCCATTTTACTTACTATTTGCAGCAATAGAAGGAGATAGCCGTTAAATTAAAAAGGTCTATTGAATCAGACCTACGTTTCTCTGTTCATACCCTACTCCGAGTTAGGAATTTTTTTGAACACACTGTGTATGACAACGTAATTTCTTAAAATGCATAATAAACTTCTTAAACTGATAATGCAACAATAATTACTAGTCAAGATAATAACGAACGATGTACAATAGAAAATTTGATATGGAATTAATATATTAACTCAAAGCACAAAAAATATGCAAGAACATAGAAAAGTGAAATGTCAGAAAATTAGAACCCGACTCACCAATTCAAAATGCATCCCTTTCGATGAACTTAAGCGATTTCCACAAACACAAAAAATTACCCCTAACGTCTAAAATCTGAAGACTGATTTCTATGAGACGAAATCCAATTGTAAAATCGACGATACAAATTAAGAAATTTTTTTCGTTAATATTTAGCTAGCACTTTTTTCACTTTTCACGATTATAGAAAAATCATTTGAAAAACGAACACACATGTAGCACTGCAGCAGTGAAAAATCACGTGAAAATTACAGTTGTTGAACAATTGTTTAGTAAACAAGTTTTTTAATCAATGGCAACGTGATAGCAACCAATCAAAATAATATATACAGTTAATAGTAGCAAGTGAAATGCAATGCCTACGTTATTAAATTTTAAAATTACACAGTAAAACTTTGTATTTAGTTGCCGCTAAATTCAAATATAGTCATTTCAAATAATATTAGTAGTGTAAGTTGATGGGTATAAAATTGTTATTTCACTGATTCGTAATAAATTTTTAACTACCATTAGCTAAATAAGAGAACAAAAAAATAATGGTTAATAATAGTAAACTAATTATACAAATCAGTTAATTTTTATATATACTTTGAATAAGGTACCTATAGGCGCTTTCTTTTTAGAGGGAAAATGAACTGATCTTACCTCGTACTGAACTGAACTCAATTACTCCTAAAAAGAACAGTGTGCTTTTTTTTAAAAAAAGTAAAAAATATAATATACAGGTATAATATTATACTTAGAACATAATAATCTGCAAAACTTGCTTGTAGCTACAATGGCTGGTAGTATTGTCACGGTTTTATCCCAGGTTGTAATTTTCAGACTAAAAAGCGTAGTAAGGTGCAGTTTTAGATGTGTTTTAAGTATGTTTGGTTTTATGTACCATTGCAACGCTGTCAAACTTAAAACCAAACTTACAACTGGTATACGAGTAGTATAATACTTGTTGCAAAGAATAAAAACGGCAGGGGCAGAAAGAATTTTTAATGAAATTGATAAGGAGAATGAAGTACAAGAAATAGCAGAATACAGAGGAAGGAGAAGATTTCGTGAAAGAATAAATCGTGTCCAAGTATTGACAGAGAGTGAATTAAAAATAAGATATCGAGTAACAAAACAAACAGCAAAATATATTATTTTAAAACTCATTTTCGAATGTATACAGATACTTTTGGAAATTTAGGCCTGGTTTTTTCACCTCTATTTAAAGTGTCAGTTATCTTAACAGCCACATAAAATAAAAATATCACATCGATATAACGGTGTAAATAGACAAAATTATATACACGTCAATTATATGATGCGATATTTTTCTTTTATCTGGCAGGTAAGTTGAGTGGTACTTTATCAAGAGGTGAAAAAAAACAGGGCTTTATTTTATAAAATAATTCTTGTTCGCGAACTATATTAAATATAAGCAAAAAAAAACATCAGAAAATGGCTTGAAAAATAAGGTAGTGATTTTAATAGGGTGTTTAGAAAACCAAGAAAGCTTCCGGTAAATATCAATTAATGTAATAGCTTACATATTTACAAAATTAGTGAAAATTTGCATACTTCTCAGACAAAAATCAATTCTCCCTTCATACTTTGCGCGCTAAGTCAAACGAGTACAGCCGGCCACACGTCTTGAGCTTGGGCGAACTGTGCATGCACAATCTACACAGCGTAGTATTTATTGAACACGTTCTGTGCAACCCAGAGTGCACAACACGCTTACTGTGCAAATTATTAAAACGTGTGCACAGAACTGAATAACCGAACGCACCTATTATATTCATACAAATTTTATTGCTTTCAATTATATTTTTTGTTTTTCTACACATTTCAACAAAAATTCCTTTTTCTCTGTCGCACAATTTTCACTTCTTTTCCCACTCATTTATACTTTTTTCCCAAAAAAATATATTAATTTATTTTCACAATAATATTTAATAGAATATAATAAACTTGCCACAAGATTCAGGCTGTAGTGATCTGATCCAGTTGGTTAAGAGGATTGTCTCCGGATCACCACCGAAGCGGCAGAGGGTCCGTAGTAACTAGCGGTACTGCCCGTAGTTGCCAACATGTGTGTACGGTGTATGAATGCCTGAACCTTTTGTAAATAATTGCCTCCTCACTGAGTATTTCTCATGTGTTAATTCTTTTACAGAAATAATCACGGCGTGAAGGAGAATTCCGCGTGACCGGGTTCGGCCAGGCGACGGTCATCTAGATTTGTTATTATTTTTGTATTAATACTGTATATACTGGTTTGGGTGATAAATGTGTTTTAATATTCTAATTTTCAGCGCTAACATTTAATCGTCATTTATAACATTTCAGAAGTGGGATGAGAATATTTTTAACTTTCAGCTTTTGGGATCACACCAACACAGCTTTTGGAACTGCAGGAATATTCATTCGATGTAGAATGTCGCTCAGGATTACGAATGGGTCACGTCGATGCGCTAAGTCGAAACCCCGTGTCAGGAGAAGGACTTTCTGCAGAATTTGAAATTTTTTTTCACGTAACAAGCTGACTGGATACTCGCCGGGCAAATGACAAGTTGAAAATTATCAAGAACGTTTTAAGTAAACCACCGGAAACTAACTACGAAACGAATATTTATAAAAATTACTGTTTACGAGACGAACGGGTTTACCGAATTACCGCGTCCTGAATCTAGAGGATTGTACCTAGAGGACAGCGGCTGCAGATAGTACGTTCCTGTCTTGATGAGTTTGGACATTTTGGAATTTACTGGTTTCCTGGAATGAGAATATTCGCGAAGTACACTGACTTGTGTATCAGATGTTTTTACCATAAACAAGAGATAAGAAAGCAGCCAGAACTATTGAATCCAATTGAGAAACTATAAATTCCATTTCACACCATCCATATGAAGGACTATTCCAAATAAAGAAAGTTCTACTGAACGATAAATTTTCAGTAGAAGATTTGCCTGGTACAAATCGAAGTAGAAGAGGAGAATATAGTAACGTAGTGGCGATTGACAGGATGAAACCATATTTAAGTACACGTGAACTGTCGGAAGACAACAGCGCTTCGGATGTTGATGCTGATGCTGCAGGAATTTGGGATTGATTCCTCGAGGACGAGGAACTTTTCAGGATGGCCGAACTGTCACAGATATTATTTTGCGTAAGATTATTTTTATTAAATTTATTATGTTTTGTCTCTAATTAGCTATTTAGGTACGTAACCGATGCTGTAGGATAAGAGCTACATTTAATGATACTGGTATTCACGTATTTTATTTCAGTATATTTCCAGATTTCAGTGTGAGAACATCGATATTATAGTGATTCAGGTGAGAGAGTTAATCTAGCGTGTGTATGATTGTGAGTGTGCATGTGAGCAGTACTGGGTACTGTAGTGGCCGCATCGTGTGAACCCGAGGGTCGCCACCGGTAGCAGCAGGGAAGGCTGTAGTGACCCACATCTGGTGTCGCCAACGGCAGCAGCAGTTAGGGCTGTAGTGATCTGATCCAGTTGGTTAAGAGGAATGTCTCCGGATCACCACCGAAGCGGTAGTGGTTCCGTAGTGGCCGCTCGTGTGAACCCGAGGGTCGCCAGCGTAGCAGCAGGGTAGGCTGTAGTGACCCACATCTGGTGTCGCCAACGGCAGCAGCAGTTAGGGCTGTAGTGATCTGATCCAGTTGGTTAAGAGGATTGTCTCCGGATCACCACCGAAGCGGCAGTGGTTCCGTAGTGGCCGCTCGTGTGAACCCGAGGGTCGCCAGCGTAGCAGCAGGGAAGGCTGTAGTGACCCACATCTGTGGTCGCCAGCGTAGCAGCAGTTAGGGCTGTAGTGATCTGATCCAGTTGGTTAAGAGGATTGTCTCCGGATCACCACCGAAGCGGCAGAGGGTCCGTAGTAACTAGCGGTACTGCCCGTAGTTGCCAACATGTGTGTACGGTGTATGAATGCCTGAACCTTTTGTAAATAATTGCCTCCTCACTGAGTATTTCTCATGTGTTAATTCTTTTACAGAAATAATCACGGCGTGAAGGAGAATTCCGCGTGACCGGGTTCGGCCAGGCGACGGTCATCTAGATTTGTTATTATTTTTGTATTAATACTGTATATACTGGTTTGGGTGATAAATGTGTTTTAATATTCTAATTTTCAGCGCTAACATTTAATCGTCATTCATAACACGAGCTTGCATATACAGGGTGTCCCATAACTTCAGGTACATATTAGAAGGGCATATAGTTCCTAATGTCCTGATTACGGAACAAAAAGAATTTTTTTCAAAATTCAAAAATTAGTTTTTGATGTTTTTGAAGTAAACAGTTTTGGGACACTGGTTGAATAGGTTGTGTGTTTCTTTTTTCAGTACATACACATCTCCCAAACTTAATTGGTGTGACAAAGCTTTACGTAATTGCATAAATTAATTTCATTGTTAAATTATTTTATGTAATAGTTATAATTAATTTCACTATTCCAAGTATTATAGTATCCAGGGGTACAAAAAATGTTCTTCTTAAGTGAACTACCCTTAATTATAGGAATTTTGAAAAAATTCTTTTTGTTCCGTAATCAGGACATTAAGCACTATATGCCCTTCTAATATGTACCTGAAGTTATGGGACAGCCTGTATGTGCATCTATTTTTAACTTTATAATCATTTATTGCACGTTCGTAAATAAAATATGGGCATGATTTAGGCGTTGCCGGGTGGACACCTTGACAATTTGGACAAATTAATTTTGTTTTATCACATGGGCTACCCCTATGAGGAGCTTGGCCACATACGCATATATCCATTTCATCACATTTATCTGAAAAATGGCCAAACTTTTGGCATTTTATACAGCGAATAGGGTTAGGAATATATAATTTAATAGGCAATGAATAAATTGCAATTTTGACGTCCTTGGGCAAGTATTGTTTATAAAATGTAAGTACAAATAAACCACTATCAGTTTTCTCTCCGTTTTTAATTGTTGTTAAGCGTCGAATGTGGTTTACACCTTATACTCTTGTTTCGTTTAAAATGTCTTCGTCAGTAAAATGTATTAGGTAGTGACAGAATATTATACCTTTTGCACTATTTAATGTAGGATGAATTTCACATGTTACGTCAATTTCAGAAATATTTGAGACCTCAAGCAACTTTTCAGTTTGTTTCATATTGGTTGATTTAATTAATAAACCATTTTTAATTGTTTTTAGTTGTGCTATCTCGCCAGCTATACTTTTAGTTTCATTATGCAATGCAATTGGATTACTTTTATCAAAATTTTGTTGTTCCGATTTACATTTAATAGAAGTATATATGCCGGTATCATGAGAATCTTTATTAAAGAAGCTAATGTTTTCACTTCTCAAGGCAAGAAAACATTCATCCCCTAAGTAGAGACGCTTTCGTGGAGCCCCGTCCTGCATTCTGATGCAGGGAGGGATTATTCCGCACCTACGGCACTGTCTATTGTGCGAAGGTCGAAGGCCGTTTGGAATTCTTTAGCAAAATTTAATATTATATCTAAAGACCAGATATAAACTGGGGACAATATATGTGGAATAGTCAAATAATAGTATCATGAATATAAGTATAGTAAAACTAAATTAACTATAAATGTAATTAGTGTGTATATCTGTATTACAGAATCGTTGATTTGGAAGGATCAATGTGTACTAATCATATAAGGAAATTGAAGGCCTTGGTGATCCAATTATTTATTTAAATTGTTTATTTAAAAATATGGACGTTTCGAACCATATTTGTTCATCTTCAGCAAATTGTGCTAAAACTTCTTTGAAGAAAGTTCTTCAACAACATCCTATTAAAGAAAAATTACAATAAAAATTCAAAGAAGGGCATTTGAATTTGGAAGAATATAATGAAATTATAAGTTGTGTTGATTTAGACCCATTTAAAGATTTAAAAACTGAATATTTACAAATAAAAGCTTTCTCCAAAAATTACAATTATGTTAAACCTATCAGTATTCCTTTGGGACATAGACGTGATAAAATATTAAACAGTAATAATAAATATCAGTTGCCAGACGTTGTACAGAGTTATCGATATGCCAAATAGTTGAAACTTTGAAAAATTTACTGACAAATGATACTTATCGAGATGTCGTAACTAAATATACAATTAATGAAAGTAAAAACAGTTCCGAAATATACAGCTCATATAAGGATGGAGCAGTATATAAAAACCGTACTTATTTTTCCACATATCCTTATGCATTGCGATTACAATAGTATTATGATGATGTTGAAGTCGTAAACCCGTTAGGTTCAAAAACTTCAATACACAAGGTATCAGAATTTTATTTTACAGTGCAAAATTTACCATATAAATATAATTCTGGCCTAAGCAATATCCATTTATTATTACTGTGCTACACAGAAGATCTAAAGAAATATGGCACAAACAAAGTATTGGAGGTTTTTATGAACGATATACAGAAATTGGAGAGTTCAGAAGGGGTTATCTTTTCTATTAATAATGAAACATACACACTACGAGCAACTCTAGCTTCTGTTTGGGTTATACCCTGGCAGTACACGATATTTTTAACTTTTTTTTCTCCGTCTTTAATTACTTTTGTAAAATGTGCAATATTAACAGAAGGACGTTTCATAACAATTTGAACTCTACAGGAACAAGAGAATATAATTGTCTTAGAAATATAAATATTTACAATAAACCATTAGAAAGTTTAAGTAAAGGATTAACAAGTACATCAGATATTGGAATAAAAGATAATTCAATTCCGAATAATTCAATACACTTTCATGTAACTACCAATTTTGCATTTGATATTACGCACTATTTATGGAAGGTGTTATTCCAATGGAGATAAAACTTGTTCTGAATCACTACATATGTATAAAAAAATATTTTAATATACAAGTTTTAAATAACCGAATTAAATCATTCAATTACGGATTTGCTGAAAGACACAATAAACCGTCTGTCAATTTTACCGCAAGTATAATTAATAACGTCTAAGATCATACACTAAAGCAGACTGCAATGCAATGGTGCATGGTGTCTTGTGATAATAATGCCATTTATTTTATACGATTTAATCCCAGATCAGGATAATTATTTAGAGTTACTCATTCTTTTACTTCGAATTACTGAAGTTTTTTCTCCGATACTAAAAACAGGTCACGTCGTTTATTTGCATAGTTTAATTGTGGATCATCATATTTAATTTAATGATCTATTTCCCGATACTAAAATGATTAACAAAAATCACCATATGGAATATTATTCAGGATGTATTGAAAAAATTGGGCCGTTACGTAATTATTGGTGCATGAGTTATGAAGCAAAACACGCTGCTTTGAAGAAACGAGCAGCGATTTGTTGTAATTTTATAAATATTCCTAAAACTTTGGCAAAATATCATCAGATTAATCATGTAAACATCTAATTATTTAAACAAAAAAATTCAAAAAACGACGGACGTATGTAACAACACACTGATTGTTTAACCTTTAAAGAAACACAGAGTTTCACAAAATTTAAAGAAGTTTTTGTATCAGAATACAGAAATAGTATGTTGATTTGCTTAAATGTAGAAGACGGTAGTGTGAAATTTGGAAAAATTAAAGAAATTATTTGTTTCTCTCTTGATGATGTTATTTTCACGGTGCAATTATACAGAACAGTTTATTTTGAGCATAAGCTCCATGCCTATAGTATTGAACCAACAAATCAATATAGATCTTTAAATACGGATGAATTGAAAAATGTTTTGCCCTATAGCGCCTGGAAAACCTTTAATAATGATGGAACATTTATAAGTTTAAGAACAGTAGCAATGTAATGTACGTTCAATTTGTATTTTTGTGTCTATATATTTAATTCTCTAATTTTTAGATGAGAAGATTGACGAGGTTGCTTTTTGCCAGCTAGAAGAATCCGACATGCGTGAAATGAATATTAAAATTGGAGTTAGAAAAAAACTAATGACACTTAAATTTATTTTATCCCAAGCTGCACATCCAATAGTATTTAGTTATGTAAGTAAACATCATTTCATTCTTCTGAAAATAAGATTTACTTATATAATTTGCTATATTGCAGGAAGATAACGAATCAGCAGATACATACTCGCCCACAGCTAGCAATAAAACTATATCTTCGACTGACAGCAACATCACCCACATTTCATATACTGAAAGTACATCATCAAAGTCTGCAGCTGAAGATGAAATCCAGCAAGTAGTTAACTTACTTTCACCACAACTATTTTCTATATTATTATATATGTCAAATATTATAATGTAACTACTTATGACCATCACATTTTTTATATTTGTAAAAAGTATATACTTTAAGCAAATAAATCTAATTGAATTGAATTAACTTACCTTCACCGCAGTCAGAGATATTGTATAAATACAGAAATATATGTATAATATTTGCAAATTATTATTAATATGTATAAATTCAGTTTATAGATATTAAGAAAATGCTTGAATCCGATACTACGGAAAACATATTCAACAATCTCTAAGAAACAATGAGATTTTAAGCCATGCCAAAAATTCTGAATTAATTAGAATAATTGTTGGGGACATGGTAAAAACTGTCGTCTATTATCCAAGTGCTGCAGAAAAAATTAAATACGGCAAATCACTCACTAATACTTTTCCCAAATTAAGAATTAAAGAAACCGATGGTAGTATTAGCTACGTAAGTAAATTTCATGTCTCCATATAGCACTTGTTAGCTAAAGTTCATATATTATGTGTAGGAACACTTTTATGATGAAAATTCCAATACGGGATTTATTGAGTATCGGCTGAAGTCAATCCATACATTGTTATCCCCTACAAAAAAAAGATACAAGAAAAGAAAGCTTATTTTAACAGCAACCGAATGTTCAACTGCAGAAAATGTAGAAACAAACGAAAATGATATCAATGAAAAGATAATAAATTCAGTTGTACCTCGATATGTACATTACTCTGCATTCTGAGACTGCCCGTTAACATAAAAGTCTATATTATTATAAGATTTGCGTATTTCAAATTTGTATAGCATCTTTCAAAACTTGTTTTGACAATATTAACATGGTATATTATAAAACAACTATTATGTATTTATTATATCCAGTGACAACTAGGTTAGAACTTATTTAGTAATAAAATTTTGAGCGTAAAATTTTTCTCAAAACTTTTGTTACATACGTTAGTATTGACAATTTTTTTTGTAATAGATATCAGTATTGAAATATACTATGCCCACACCAGAAAATAAAACAAAAATAAAAACTCTACTTAATGAAACGTATACCTACAGAAAAAGAGATTTTCGAGGGGAAACTACCTTTAAGAGATATTCTTGAAAAATATCCTTCACTACTTTTATATAATGAGGAAATGGTAAGAAAATTATAATTTAATTGATTTTTTTAGATAGATAATGAGTATGAACTACTAAAAGGTCTGAACAATATGGAATTGTTCATAAAATACCCAAATTATGTTCCCAAAATATTAAAATATATTACAACAATGTCTTCGGAAATATACAAACGTATTGAAACAGATGTTAATATTATAGGAGGTAAGATATTGAATTATGGGAAATATTTTGAAATAATTCTAAAAAATTCTTAATATTTTAGACGAAATGAAATCATTGGTTGCTCTATGTTTGCTGTTACCAGCTCATAACACATGAAAAGTGGGCCCAAAATGGAGTCTGGATCATTTTTTTTTTTTGTTTTTTAGATGTACCTAAGTGAACTTTTGTTTTTGTGTACATTCATTAGTTACAGTTATAACCAATTGTTATAGAAAACAGAAAATTTAGAGGGTTCTGTAGAGAAAAACAAGAACACCCAACCATTTTTATTTATGTCAGAAACAAACTATTATTTGATTTCAGAAAAGAAAATTATAAATTTAAGTACAAGTGAAATTCTGAAAGCTTTTGATTTATTTTACAAGCTTCATCATGTTTTCAATATTCAATACGGGAAAACTCTAATGAAATATTTTAATTTTTTTGATACATTTATTTACAATAGTGAAAAAGAAGATGTCATACCAACTGTTACATCTTTGTTAATTTCCCTCATGCAAATGACTTAAAAACATTCCTTAGAGGCTTAGGGTTTGTTGTATAATTTACATTTTTGAAAATATTAGTAATAATTAAATTATTTTTTTAAATATTTATGTGTATGTTTCTAGACACCCTACCATGTACAGTACAAGATAGATACTTTTAGTGTTTTAGTGTTTAGTGTTTTAGATATACTTATAATATCTTCTGAAATGTTGTTAACAATGATCATAATTTGAAGATTCTACTACTATCGGTCATTATTTCAATAAATATTTATTTAAAAATCAGTTTTTTAATAGTAAAAGTTAACCTAAAAAAATCTGATGTGGCCAGCACATTACCTTCCGTCAGTTCTATGTATTTTGTACAAATTTCATACAGAAAGTTTGTTGCTAAAGATTATATTTCTTGTACTTTACCTTCCGGCAGTTGCATGTATTTTAGGCAAATTCCATACAGAAAATTTATAGTAAAAGATCCTATATTTCCAGTAAAAGACAAACACACTATGTCAATTTTACTTGACACTGACATCTTTCAATCAGAATTTTCTTAATATTAATCTGTAAAGAGTAATATTTAATTTTTAATACACAAATTTAATCTATTATTACTAGTTTAATCTTAAAAAAGTAAAATTTCATTTTTGATACACAAATATAATCTGATATTATTAGTAATTTAGTATTATTATATTAAAATTCATACTACGAAAATTTAATTATTATCTTTTAATTATTAACAAATAATCTTTCATTACATTGAATTTTAATAATTTTGATATTAAATGTAATTCTTATATGGGTGAAATAAATGCAGTATTTGTATAATACTTATTTATTGTATTAACATAAAATATACAATTATTACAAAATAAAAATTAAATAATATGCATTCCCATTACACATATGTATATAAATACATAAGAAGTACAAAAGTATACGAGAAAATAGCAAGTACAAGTTTAAAATTATTATATATAAATAATAATATTTTTATACTTGCGCCAAGGCTATAATAAGTGTGCCCACCGTAGGGATAACTGGAGTATCCTTTATATTATAAATGAAACAGTCTAAGAAATTGATTTTTTTTTTAAATTATAATTATATTCAAAATTGAATATATACTGCGCCTTATATAGAATATCAACTGCATTTATTATGCTGTGTGTTTGTAGATGAACTATTTTTTTTTCTAATATGAGATAAAAATTATCATTTTGGAAAATTATATATGGTTGTTTGTTTTTATTTTTCTCCACTTCATTTTCCATGTTGTCTCCTTCCTAAAAAAATAATAAAATATTACATATATCTTATATATAGGTACAGGGAGCTCATCTTATTTGTTTCTGCCTGAAATTTTAAGAATAGGCAAAACAGAATATATTTCATAAGCCACTTGGTAAATATTAGTACTTTTAATCGAATAAACCAAGTCACTTCCGAAATGTAACATGGATTGCCTATTTATGAATTTTCAGGCGGGAACAGATTAAATGGGCGCTATATATATATATATATATATATATATATATATATATATATATATATATATATATATATATATATATATATATTTGAGTAGGTATATAGTATAATGAAAATAACGATTAATTATACAATTAGGTTGTTATCGTTCAGTTTCTAATTTGTATATTATATCAGTTTTAACTTCAAGTTGAAATATAGACGTAAATTGGATATGCATTCTTTCTCAGCAGACAAATTTATAGTTAACTCTTCCCTACGATCTGAGAAATTATTTTTATTCGTACGTTTTAAATGAACCATTGTTAAATGTTTTACAAAAGTTCGGTAATAATTAAATGTTTTTGTGCAACCTTCTTGAGAACAAATAATTAAGTTAGGTCCACTAAATGATGAACCATGCATTATTTTTAAATGCTTTTTCAATCCATCTATTCCAGTACACACTGGTAGTTTACATTTGAATCATAAAATGGTTTCAGTTTCAGTGACTAAAAGTATAATGTATAGCACAAAATACTGTATGTAGATACAACTGTATAAATATATGTATCATAATTTCTACTTACCAGCAATTTTTTGTCTGGTCATGCAGTCTACTCCTTCTTTCTCTAAATAATTATTAAATTCTTCAGAATTCATGTTTCTGTTGCAGTCGAGAACACAGAATACCTAATATAAATATCGTGGGCAAACCTATCTAACAAACTACCGCACAGGGTCAGAGACAATACGCACTAGCGGCTGAAGAACTTGTTTCAGCACGTAATAAGTGGAATCCGAGAAAGATTATATTTCAATCCCCAGAGATTACTTTTTAGTTGTATATATTACTTATTTTTCTAAATAAGGTATTTTTTAATACAACAATATAAAATAACGGAATTATCAACTGAAAGGATAACAATTTAATTTTAAAAAGAAAATATAAAGTCTTTTGAGATTGTATTTTAATATTACTAAATGTATATAATCTTTCAGGATTATAAAATTCATTCTTTTAAAGAAAGTTTTGTTGTCTTTTATATTAATTTACAAATCTTTAAAAGAATAATTTTTAATTCTTTAGATTATTTTAGAAATATTGTTTTAAAAGGAATAATTATAATCTTATGAAATTATTTAATATTAATTTTGATTATATTTCATACTTTAATCAAATTTGATGAAAAAAAATTATCCTGTAGAGACAAAAAATATTTAATATTTAGAAAGATTAAAAAATAAAGTGATAATTTATTCCCATAGATTAATTTATGCTGCATATCAGATTGAAATTATTTTCAATCTCTATTTGATTATTAATTTTAATCTTCTGTTTTGAGAGTGTATATCCATTTAATATTAAGTATAAAATGCAGTCAATTCGTATAGAGAATAAAATATTCTTTAATATTTGTAACATTAAATGTGAAAAAATGATATTTAACATAGTCTTTTCAAGAAAAACTGTTAAAATCTTCAAACGATGGTACTTCGGGTTGACCAATTGTAACAAAAATCTAATCAGCTCTTCATATGGATGTAATGAAGAAGAATACGAAAAAATTATAATTTTAGAAATTGTAGTATAATAGTTATCGTAGACGAAAATTTTGTTACACACACACAAACTGACACACACACACACATACAGACATCATCGTAAAAATAATAAAATCGTATTCTAGGGACCTTAAAACGTGCTTATTCATTAAGAACTCACCACCGAATTTTTTGACCAAAGACAATACCTTCCTTACCTAAAGGTGACGGAAGGTAAAGAGTAAAATCAAATAAATAGTATTAAACATTAATAATTAATTATTATACTTTAAGTTTATAATTAGCAGAAAATATATCTGTAAGTGTTATTTTTAATGTTGTTATTATTAAATATCAATCTTTAATAGTGAAAGTAAATCTTTGAAAAAGCACATTTTGCTTATTTTCATCAATTATAACTAATTTAAAAATTAAAAATTGAACCTTCTTTAGCAATGGTTATCTTTATAAGTTTAAAATTTAATACAAAAAGTGTAAAATATCCACAAAAAGATTATAATTTAATCAATTAATGGAGAAAAAATGCACATTGAAAAAATATTTTTTTCATCACAAAAAGTAAACATAAATAATAATGATTAAAATCTACTCATGTATTTATTATTTTAAAATTAATCTTAAAGATAACTTTCATATTTAATATTTCAATAAATAAAATTTAGTGAATAAGAGCGATGCATTTTCTACTTCCCCAAAGGTTAAAAAAGGACTCTATCTGGGTATGTTTCTATACTTCTGTTTTAAGAGTGTAGGCAGTACCTTACTGCTTATGTTGGTATAAAAATATATAATGCCTTACCAAGCTAATTAAAAAAAACAGTCTTATAAAACAATCATTAGTACCCTAAAATATATTCTAATACTACAAAAATAATAATATAAAATTGTTGATTTCTATTCGGACTGTCCAAATAACCGATTGTATCTTTGACAACTACACAATGTAAACAATAGGGTAGTTCAGTAATTACGTCATACGCGGCGCGCTTCATTTAAACTACTGTCCTACTAGTAAACACATCTTTCAAAGTGAACCTTATTGCCACAGCAAATAAAAACTATAGTTTTAAGCAGTTCATTTCGTCGCCAATATCTTTCTTAATTAAGAAAAGTTAGCTATTTAAGCTATCGTTTAGTTAAGTTTGAATATTACCCTTTCAGTTAAACAAAACATATTGCCCTAATTTGCAATAACAATTATTTTATTTAAGTTTTACAAAACTTTACATGTTCGTTCAATCTCGAATATGTTCATGAAACATCGCGTGAAACGGCCGTAAGAGCCCGTTTGAAAGACAGCGAACCATTTTTAGGTTACAGAACCGTAAGAACATGACATAATATTAATATATTAATGTGGATAGACAAAATTTTACGTACCTTAACTTAAAAAGAAGAAATCTATAGTTTTGAAAAGAACTGATTTCTTACAACAAAAATTTCGACCCACCTTGTAAAAAAGTCTGCGGGCGCCTATGTATCAGCATCAAATTACAAGCCTTTAAATTCTGACCCTTATGTGTTCTGTCAATAGACTCTACTTTGAAAATATTATTTTTTGCTTAGGACAATATTGCTTCATATTTCGCGCTATACACTGATGTCACACTATTCTACCCCATACACCATTGCTGTATTATTGTGTGTACTTACAAGTATGAAGTTGCGCCGCGGTGTGTCAAACAAGCTTAGGTTTTTTAATTTTCTGCGTGATTTGTTTTTTACCTACATTTTATTGTAGTAATTTTGCACTCTCCCATTATCTATTTTTTCATGAAAGGTTTATCTCATATCAGTGTTCATATTTATTTATTTTTTATTGATGAAATACTCCACATTATTCTGCATATTATATATTAGGGTTAGGTATTGAAAAAACCAGAATAGATTTTTTAAATTTATTCGATTAGCGATCGATTTCGGCTTGTTGCCATCATCAGGCTAAGCTAAAAATACAGAAAAATATGTTGTAATTACATTATAAATGAGTTTGTTATATAAAATTTAAAACATGTTGTAATCACAATATAAATGTTAGTTTTTATATAAAATTTAAAAATTTAAAAACAACTGTTAAAGAGAAATGGATGTTTTTCAAATTTATATAGGTTAAGCACATGTGGCGGCTAGGTGTAAAAATGTTTATATTGAAAAAATACTTACAGTCGATGTTATTTATAAAGCAGCAATTTTTTATATAAAAAATTGTTAAATGTTATTTAAATACTTGAAAAATTGAAGTTGTATAATAAAATTGTAAAAAATTGTTTAAGAAACTTCGGCGCCAGGAAGATGACAAGATGACTGAATTATGAAGCAAGTGTGGAGTTATTTGTAGGGGGGGTTAATCTTTGATAGTTGTGAAGTTGGGTGAAAGGCGGGAGAAATTTAAATATGTGTGGCCCTGGATATTCTATTGTTTCATTTAAAAGGTTATTGTTTTGTAGAACGTTTTTTAGAATTTCATATTTTTCTAATAATATTAGTTTACTATAGTTTGATTCGTTGCGAAGTAAAGTTATATTGTTTTCGAGGGTTATGTGATGATTCTCTGTTTTTAGATGGGTACCCACGGCAGATGGTGGGTTATTTTGTTTGTGTTCTCTAAATCTGGTTTTAAAATTTCTGGTTGTTAATCCAATATAACATTTTTCACAGTCATTGCAACTGATTTTATATATACCTGATATATTTATATCTATGTCTTTATGTCTATTGTTTAACAAATGATTTGCTATTGTTTTATGAGATTTGGAAGTAAGTTGAAAATTAAATTTTTGAAAAAAAGTTTGTAATTTGTAATATAAGTTGGGGTAGTATGCTATGGATATATATATTTGATTTACTTGTGCGTATGGATATATTTCTTTCAGTTCTTTTTACCTTCCGTCACCTTTAGGTAAGGAAGGTATTGTCTTTGGTCAAAAAATTCGATGATGAGTTTTTACTCAATAAGCACGTTTTAGGGTCCCTAGAATACGAATTTACTATTTTTACGATGATGTCTGTATGTGTGTGTGTGTGTGTGTGTGGATGTGTGTGTGTGTGTGTGTGTGTGTGTGTGTGTGTGTGTGTGTGTGTGTGTGTGTGTAACAAAATTTTCGTCTGCGATAACTCTAATACTAAAGTTACAAAAATTATAATTTTTTCGTATACTTCTTCGTTACATCCATATGAAGAGCTGATTAGATTTTGGTTACAATTGGTCAACCGGAAGTACCATCATTTGAAGATTTTAACAGTTTTTCTTGAAAAAACTATGTTAAATATAATTTTTTCACATTTGATGTTATTATAAATATTAAAGAATATTTTATTCTCTATACGATTTGACTGCATTTTATACTTAATATTAAATGGATATAGAGTAAAAAAAATATAAAGAAATTAAATTTCATAAAGTAGCCATAGCTGTGGAAACAGCTACTATATTAAGAAAATTCTGATTGAAAGATG
Organism: Harpalus rubripes; assembly: GCA_963082715.1. Taxonomy (NCBI): domain Eukaryota; kingdom Metazoa; phylum Arthropoda; class Insecta; order Coleoptera; family Carabidae; genus Harpalus; species Harpalus rubripes. The sequence goes on along the minus strand of OY720449.1, from coordinate 61,572,657 downwards.
TCAGTGTCAAGTGAAATTGACATAGTGTGTTTTTTCTTATAATTTTACTGGAAATATAGGATCTTTTGCTTTCTGTATGGAATTTGTATAAAATACATACAACTGCTTTAAGGTAATGTACAAGAAATAATAATAATAAATCTTTTATTTCTGCAGATACATTACACTGTATATAGAAAACGTCACAAAATAATAATTTTCTGTATGAAATTTGCATAAAATATATGCAACTGCCGGAAGGTAATGTACAAGAAATAGAATATGTATTTAATTTAGCAAGGAACTTTCAGTATGAAATTTGTACAAAATACATAGAACTGACGGAAGGTAATGTGCTGGCCACATCAGATTTTTTAAGTATTATTTTATGGAAAATGTTGTACATGTATTCTGTAGGGAAATTGTTATTTTTGCCTATTGTTAAAATGGTTTGAAATTCCTGATTAAAGTTATCTATTGACATTGGAATGGAAATTGGTCTGTTAAATAGATAATTGAAAACTGTATTTTTATGTGTGGGTTATGGGCTGAGTTATAAGGGATAATTGAATCGGTGGATGTGGGTTTTCTGAAGATTTTGTATTCTATTGAAGTGTTATTTTTAATGATTGTTAGGTCTAGAAAATTTATAGAGTTATTGGATTCTAATTCTATTGTGAAAGTAATGTTTGAAAGATTATTTATGGTGTTATGGAAAATTGTTAGCAATACCATCAACAACAATAAAAATGTTTATACTAATATCAAATCAATTAAGGAAAAATTAAATAATAATGCTGGCATTGTAATTTTGGATACCGAAACTTATATAAATAAAACCCTAAACTTCTTCCAAGAAAATAACATAACCGAATTACGAAGCAACCCAACCTCCACTTACAATACCAAACTGAAAAAATACTAAAACAAACCAAACCCCACTTTACATAAACTTAACATAAATACGCATTTCATAACAACACCCAACCCAACAGCTCCAATATTATACAGTCTAATCAAACTACATAAAGAAAACAAACCCATCAGACCTATCACTTCCTCCATAAGATCACCAGCACACAACCTTTCAAAACTCTTAAATAACCTACTCACAAACTCCTTAGAATACAAATCACCCCTATCTATTTAAAACTCCTCTGAACTCATTACATCCATACATAATACAACCTCAACCAACAACAATTTCATAATAGTTTCCTTTGATATCGTCAATTTATACACTAACATCCCAATAACAGAAACGTTAGATATTTTAAATAATTTACTTTAAAATAATATATATTTTCACAACAAATATGACCTTACTGATACAGATATAAATAACATCATTACCCTCTTCAAAACAGCTACATCTCAAAACTTTTCCAATTCAATAATAAATATTATTCACTTAACGATGGTTTGCCAATGAAATCTCCAATAACCGGCATCTTAGCCAATATTTTCATAGACTACCTTGAACAGAAAATAATGCAACTACCTTTAAGTGAAATTATACTTATGTGGAAAAGATATGTAGATGATATTCTCTGTTTTTGGACGGGTACCCACGAAGAGCTAACAATTTTCCATAACACCATAAATAATCTTTCAAACATTACTTTCACAATAGAATTAGAAACCAGTAACTCTATAAATTTTCTAGACCTAACAATCATTAAAAATAACACTTCAATAGAATACAAAATCTTCAGAAAACCCACATCCACCGATTCAATTATCCCTTATAACTCAGCCCATAACCCACACATAAAAAATACAGTTTTCAATTATCTATTTAACAGACTACTTTCCATTCCAATGTCAATAGATAACTTCAGCCAGGAATTTCAAACCATTTTAACAATAGGCAAAAATAATAATTTCCCTACAGAATACATATACAACATTTTCCATAAAATAATACTTAAAAAACAACTGAAAGAAATATATCCATACGCACAAGTAAATCAAAAATATATATCCATAGCATACTACCCCAACTTACATTACAAATTACAAACTTTTTTTCAAAAATTTAATTATCAACTCATTTCCAAATCTCATAAAACAATAGCAAATCATTTGTTAAACAATAAACCTAAAGACATAGATATAAATAAATCAGGTATATATAAAATCAGTTGCAATGACTGTGAAAAATGTTATATTGGATTAACAACCAGAAATTTTAAAACCAGATTTAGAGAACACAAACAAAATAACCCACCATCTGCCGTGGGTACCCATCTAAAAACAGAGAATCATCACATAACCCTCGAAAACAATATAACTTTACTTCGCAACGAATCAAACTATAGTAAACTAATATTATTAGAAAAATATGAAATTCTAAAAAACGTTCTACAAAACAATAACCTGAAATAATTGCGTAGGCTTCCACAGTCTGAGTCACGAGAAATATTCGTTTTCCGGGAATGGACTGTGTCATATTTTGAGTGAGAGCCCAACGTTTCGCCCGCAGTCATATGTGGCATCTTCAGGAGCAAGGGGGATAGTACTATCTTAAACACGGTTACCCGACGTGTCAACCACGCTAGAGGCAGAGTTTAAGCAACAAGGAGGGAGACTCAGTTTACAAGGTTACCCGACGTGTAAACCACGCTAGAGGCCAAATAATCTAAGTGACGAAAGAAGGCCGAGAAGACAGTTATATACTAATCTAAAGATACGGTAGATGAGCAGAGCTAATGAGGACCAATGGGAATCGAGTTCGTAATGGTAGATTGGGCGTGTCGTGTTCCGAGAATCACCGGTTTCCACATGTGGCTCAAGAAATAGCCATCATCCCGATTGATGTTATTCGGATGTTTCCATATTTCTAAAGTTTCCCTGTATTTACGTCTGTAAAACTCAGGGACAGGAGCTAAAATGCGGGAATTTTCAAATAAGATGTTATGTCCTGTGTTGTGTTGGTGTTCTGCGACCGCAGCGTTTGTGTTGTTAAAATCTAGTGTGAACACTCCTTCCTGTTTCACATTCAAAAACGTATTGTACCTAAATCCTCCAAACCTCCACGTCTTTACGGTTTACCAAAAATTCACAAACAGGATTAACCACTCAGACCTATTGTCAGCACCATCGACTCTCCTACTTATAAACTGTCTAAATATTTGTCGGATATTTTAAAACCTTTTACAGGAAATTCTGAGTCATTTATTCTAAACTCAGAACATTTTGTACAAAAAATCAATAATATCACTACAGAACCCGGCGACATACTTGTTAGTTTTGATGTCACATCACTGTTGACTAAAGTCCCGATTGATCAGTCAATCACTATTATCGCTAAATTATTGGAAAATAACGGAAACTCGTCTAATCTACTAACTCTTATTGAAAAATGTTTGACATCAACCTATTTCACTTTTAATAAACAATTTTACAAACAGGTCTCAGGTGCAGCAATGGGCTCTCCCTTGTCCCATGTGGTTGCCAATATATTTATGGAACACTTTGAAACAAAGGCACTAGAATAATCTACATTCAAACCTAAAGTATGGTTTCGCTATGTAGATGACACGTTTGTCATTTGGCCACATGGTCCGGGAAAACTCACTTTGTTCCACGAACACTTAAACAGCATACACCCGGATATTCAATTCACCATGGAGGTAGAAAATAACAGAACTCTCCCCTTCCTTGATGTTCTAGTTAATCGTAAACCCAACGGACAGTTAGGGCACGCTGTTTATAGAAAACCCACCCACACTGATAGGTATCTCAATTTTAATTCTCACCACCATCCCTCGCAGAAACTCTCAGTAGTCAACGCTCTCGTACACCGTGCCATCAAAATCTCTGAACCTGATTTCCTACAGTAGGAGCTTGATCACATCAGACATAGCTTAATCCAGAACAACTATGACGTAAAATTAATCAATAATGTAATTCATAGACAATTAAACCCTTTATCCAAAAAACCCGTGGATACCTCGTTCGAAACATTTGCATCTATCCCTTACATTCTCGGGTAAAATAGGTAGAATTCTTAATAAAATCAATATTAAGGTCTTTTTTAAACCTCCACAAAAGATCTCAGAAATACTCCCCCAAATTAAAGATAAACACGAACCCTTGGGAACGCACGCAACACTCTAAAATATAATGCTTGCTTAATGCATATACTGCTTCATGCTATACCATATCATTCAAATCTTGCCATCGACAAACAGAATAATGCAAATCTATAAAATGCATGACTTGCTTTGGTCAGAAGTTGTCTTATTTAAATTTACCGCGTTTTTTATGAACACCAAATCATTCAAATCTATAAAGTGCATGCCTTGCTCATTCAGAACTTGCCATCGACAAACACAGAATAATGCAAACCTATAAAATGCATGACTTACTTTGGTCAGAAATTGTCTTATTTAAATTTACCGCGTTTTCTGTGAACATCAAATCATTCAAATCTATAAAATGCATTCCTTGCTTAATAAAGAAAATGCCTTTCATTTAAATTTACTGGGTTTTCTGAGGACACCAAATCATGCAAAACTATAAAATGTGTGTACTGCTTAATATAAAAGTTGTATTTTTAGAATCACAGAGTCATGCACATCTATAAAATGCATGTACTGCTTCTGTTACATATTGTTTTTTGTTCAAATTTACCGCGTCTTCTTTTGACACAAGATCATGCACATAAAATGCATGCACGATTTCATTCATAATTGCCCCACACAATTTCATATAAATATTGCAGCTTTTAGTCAACAGATGGCATTCATATTTAAAATGAAATATATTTCTTTTGAATTATATGATGTGAATTGCTGTCAAAATTTTAAATGTTATTTAAGTGGCGAATAAAATTAATAGTATATTCCGAAACTGAACCAGAGTAACCGCGTGTACTTTTTTCAGCAACCGGTGGAATATCGGAACACGGTTACTGAAGTTTTGATTATTTTTTCGTTACCAGCGCAACTAGATTTCATCCTCGGTTACGGCTGGTAATTTGAAAGATGGATACATAAAAGAATGAAAGAGAGAATATGTAAATGTTTGAAGTGTTTATGGTAGCATATTTAAGGATTTTATTTCCCGTTATTTGTGGTGAGTCACTGATGAATTTTGAATTATATTGTATATAGTAAATGTACTATAATTATCTGCAAAGGTTAAATAAAAATGTAACCTTGTTTGTATAAGTTTGTAATTATTTATTTAATAAATACATATTTAAAAATATAACATATGAGTCTATAGAAATAGTATAGTGGCTGAATAAATATATAAAATAAATAATAGAGGGTCATCATGGTTTCCATCTGTACAACATTACATTATCAATTGCATATATTATACAGAATGCTCGTTTTATCTGTTTTAAAGCCGTTACAAAATAAATTATTTTATGCTTTAAATTTCAATGTAATGTATCGCATAAAGTTTTACTTTTGTATAAATCATACCTTATGCTACAGTGCCATCTATGATGCGAGTTATAACACAAAAGTAAATTCTAACCTCTACAAATATTTCTATAGCGGTGAGGGCGCAATTTTCAAATATATAGTAAATAATTTGTTATAATACATACTACTTATTTATAATAATTTAAAGACGTCAGGTGGTCTTATATAGAATATATCTGAGATTATACATATAAGACGGACCACACAATCTATAATTTTTTTAAAATACTATCGTACGGGAGGCACTATATGATACGTAACAAATTGTTCATGAACTTTTCTCATACCCTTCTACGGAGGGCACTATATTGAAATATATATTAATCAATTTGTTGTAATGTATACTAATTGTTTATAATAATATCAAGGAAATAGGGAATATCTAAGATTAAACGTATATGATAGGTAACAAATTGATAATGAATTCTTCTCATACCCTTTTACGGGGGGCGATATAGTGAAATATATAATAAATAATTTGCTGTAATGTATACTAATTGGGAGGTTGGTAAGAGTGGTTTAAGTATAAAGTTCGGTTAAATGTATTTGTCAAATAAAAGTTAAATATATTGTGAAAATTCGTTACTATAAAAATAAAAACTAGTCTACTGTATTAAACTAATTTTCCCTGCATACATCTATAATATTAAAATTGTATCCATTTAATTTTAATCTATAAATTAAATGTTTAAAGTTTTGTGCGCTCGCTTACTCAGCAAACTACACTTAGCCTTGTGTAATTAAGCCTGCTCATCTCTGTCAACCGAAAATACTCGCAGTGTTGCAAACTATATTGAAACTAAAAATCAAATAATGGCGAGCATAGAAGACATCAAACAACTTCTATAGAATCAAACTGAGGAACTGAACTTAAATTTTTTAGACCTGCAGAGCTCCATTGATGTATTTATATTAAATGCAACGAACAAGAAGAGATGCGAGCGGCTAGAAAAAGATTTGGAAATGAAAGAAAAACGAATTGAAGCCCTAGAAAGAAAAATCCGTGAGAAAAACATTGTAATTTTCGGTGTCATGGAAGAAGCAAGAGAAAATCTAGAATACGTAGTTCTAGATATAATTAAAAATAAGCTAAATTTAAACTCTGTAAACAAAGATAATAAATTTTAAAACAATAAAATTAAATATTTTGAAACAAGCAAAATCGATTAAAAATTTAAAAATTTATATTGATGAAGACTATACCCAAAATGTTATAGATGAGCGTAAAAAACTCAAACCGTACCTATTTAAAGCAAGAGAAGATGGACATAAAACATACCTGAAACATGACAAATTGATAATTAATGGCGAGGCATTTACAGTCCAAGAATTAGAAAATATAAGAACAAACGAATTGGAGAATTTTCACGAGCTATTACCAGAAAGAAGAAACTCTGTACAAAGCCAGCACTGAAAAAATAAATACTCTGAAAAGTCAATTAACGGAAGAAGAAAAAGCCAACACTGAAAAAGCAACACCAACAAACTCAAAACCGAAGAATGTTCTTAATGTAGCTAAAGAAAAGAAAGGTGATAAAAAGGCAAACGTCTTGAAAGGACCACTTGATAAACATCTTACAGTTAAAACTAGATCCCAAGCAATTCCAAAAAACTTGGAAGGGACGCCCATCCAGGGGAAGGCACAAGCTCAATAATATTTTGGAATACTCAGGGATATAAAAACTTATTTAAACTAAATGCCAAAGAAGAAAGTATTTTGCAAAAACACGAAATAATTTGTCTCACAGAAACATGGATCGAATATAATCTCAATACAAAGCCAAATTTTCTCCAAAATTACAAATTATTTCAACAAAAAGCAGTAAGAGAAAATAAAACAGGAAGAGCTATCAGCGGGATCGTAATTTTTTCAAAATTAAAAGAAAATATGATAACAGTTATCCAGAATGAAGTCCATTGGATTTTCCTAAAAATAAAAACAACTATGTACAATATTATTCTTGGGGTAGTATACTTCTCCCCCACCTATATAAATGAAACACTCTTTGACTATTCTCAGAATCTATTCGCCACATGACAGATAGCTATCCAGGCTATGATTTAATAGTAGGAGTAGGAGGTGACTTTAACAGCAGAATAGGGAACTTGAACCAATCAGAAGATCTTTTTTACAACACAAACCTCTCAGCATCACGTATATCGCAGGACGAGAAGACTAACAAAAATGGAAACAGCTTACTGGATATAATGGAACTAGAAAACCTATTTGTGGTGAACGGAAGAACTACGCCAGCGAATTTTACTTACATAAGCAAATCTGGGAAAAGCATAATTGATTTAATTTGGGTGAACATATCATCTTTAGAATTAATAAAAGATTTCTGTGTCCTTACAGACATTATACTATCGGATCATCTGATATGCTCAATAACCATCGAAAAACTAAATAAAGAAATGAAAATGGTAAACAGAACGGCACCAACTAAAATAGTGAAAACAATTTGGGATCCAAGAAAAGAATCTCTGTATCAAACCGAAATGGAACAAAGGCTAGATCACCAAACCAGTCCCACTGACTTATTCGCCTCATATAGTCTACTTAAAAACGAAATAGAAAATGTTTCTCGAGAAATAGGTATAGTTAAAGAATCATTGTCATTAAATTCTAACTCTACTCGCAGAAAAAATAAACAATGGTATAATGAAAATTGTTCTGCATTAAAAGTTGCTCCAAGACAAAGTCTGAAAGAATGTAAAGCTCAAAATATGGCACCTGGACTGCTTAAAAATATCTACAAATAAAAAAGGAATACAAAAATACAATAAATTCCTCAAAAAGAGAGTACAGAAACAACATACGTCAACACTTAGAACAAATTACAGACCAGAAACAATTTTGGAAGACAATAAAACTGCTCCAAACTTCACCTAACAGCACTAACGCAATAGCCTTCGAAGACTGCGTAAACTTTTATAAAATGTTCTATGGACCTAAAATTGATACAGCTACTACATACTTTAGCGTTCTACACCCCTACTTAGACGCAGAAATCACCTCACTAGAAATAAAACTTACAATAAAATTTTTTAAAAATAATAAGAGTCCCGGAATTGACAATATTCTAAATGAGCAATTAAAACATCTACCTCCTATTTGGATAAGTTATTTAAAAGATATGTTTAACAAATTTCTAACACATGAAAACGTACCAAGTGAATTAAAAAAGTTTGACTATCATTAATTCACAAAAAGGAGACCAATCTAATCCGAACAATTATAGAGGAATTTCTTTTTTAAGTTCAGTACTTAAACTATTAACTTATATTTTAAATAACAGACTTCAAATCTGTGTGGAAAGTCATGAAATTCTGCCAGAAGCACAGGCAGGATTTCGAAAGAACCGATCATGTATTAATAATATATTTATTCTCGATACTGTCATTCGCTCTAGGATGATAACAAATAAGGAAGGTACGTTCGCTATATTCGTGGACCTTCAGTCCCGCACAAAATGCTGTGTGACAAAATTTATCAAATTGGAGTGAGTGGAAAACTTACAAGATTAATCATAAATATATACGAAGAAGCAACGACACAAATAAAAATTGGCAATGATACCACCGATATACCCATCAATAAAGGAGTACTTCAAGGTGAATGTACAAGCCCTATATTATTCTCACTGTACATATCGGATCTAGAAAATTTCTTCAGAAAACAGGGGCTAGAAGGTATATATTTAACCCATCGAGTTGATATCCTCTCACTTCAATTTGCTGATGATATAGTAATATTAGCAAAATCACCAGTAGATACTCAAAGGAAACTGAAAATTTTGGAACTTCAACTAAAAATCAATCCTGACAAAACGTAAGTTCTTCACTTCCATAGAGGGAGACCTCCAAAACCAAGTATTAGATATACCTGTCAAAACAACATCATAAAACAAACCACGTCATATGTCTACCTGAGAATAAAATTTACTTCTTCTGGGCTGTACACGCAAGCAACACAAGAATTCGTAAATAAAGCAAAAGTAATAGCAGGGACAATAAGAACAACACTAATGGGAGCAAAGGTTGAAAACTGGAACACCATCACAAAACTCTACAACGCAGTCCTAATACCGTCTGCGCTTTATGGAGCGGAAATATGGGCAACTAACACATTGGATATGCTAGAAAAAATTCAAGTAAACTACTTTAAAACAATTTACCACTTACAAAGAAATACCCCCAATTATTTTATAAGAAGAGAATTTGGCCAGCAAAAAATTGAAGTACGAATCTTTGAAAAATTGTTAAAATG
>OY720449.1:61342964-61560464 GCA_963082715.1 Harpalus rubripes | reverse complement strand
CCCTACTTGATATTCAGGAACTTCCGAACGATATGACAGGTGTCAAGTATCACGGCTTTTTGCATCTGATGGTAAGTATCTTTCTTTGTCTAATTTTTCCAGTGAACTATATAGTTTTAGTGGAATTTCTCCTGTAGCACCAATAATAATAGGTACAATTATTACTTTGTCTTGTTGCCACGTATCTTTCATGTCGTAGGATAATGGAATGTAATTGGTGATCTTTTCCTTATATTTCTTTTGAACATTTGCTGGAGCTGGGACTGCTATGTCGATAATGTAGGTGATTTTTAGTTTTTTGTCTTGGTAAACTATATCTGGTCTGTTGTGTTCTAACGTTCTGGCGCTTTGAACAGTTCTGTTCGAGTATAGTTTAAATTCTTCCGTGTCAACAACACTCACTGGCTTGTATTTGTAGTACGGCAGTTCCGGCGTTCCTGTAACTCGTTTGTGTAGTTTGGCGTGTATTATTTTTGCTACGTTGTTGTGGCGTTTCAGGTACTCGGTAGGTGCAAGTTCTGAACACGATGAGATTATGTGTTCGACATTTTCATTATCGTCATCACACATTCTGCATTTCATGTGCGTTTGGTTTGGGTCTTTAATTATGTTTTTGATGTAATTCCTTGTCGGTATTACCTGATCTTGGATCGCCAAAATAAATCCCTCCGTTTCAGGAAAAAGACCACTGTTTTGCAGCCACGCGTATGATGCTTTTTGGTCTATATGTTGGTTTTCGACTTTCGCTAGGTATCTTCCGTGCAGTTCCATTCTTCGCCAGGCTTAATCTTTATTTCATCTGTCTTCAATGATACCAACGGTTCGTAATCTTCTCTGTGCAGATCCAGAGGTGTGTGGTTATCATCTAATTGGCTTATGGATTTATGCAGCGGAGAACCTGATGATTTCTTCTTAAAGTAGTTTCGGAGATTATCTACTTCCTTTAAATACGCATTCCGGAAGTCTATGCATCCTCTTCCGCTTTTCTTTCTGTTAACATGGAAACGTTCGACCGAGCTCTTCGGGTGTCTCATATAGTGTTTCGTCATTAGCGTTCTTATTAAACGCTTTAGTTGTTCTAAATCAGTTGGGCTCCATTTTATTACTCCGAAGCTGTACGTTACAACGGGTGCTGCGTAAGTATTTATTGATGTTACAATGTCTTTACCATTTAGTTTTGTTTTCAGTATAGTTGTTAATCTGTTCTCTAATTTTTGTTTCAGGTGCTCTTTTATTTGTGTGGTAGGTATGCCTCGCTTCTGTTCAAATCCCAGGTAAGTGTATGTTTCCTCTTCCGCTAATGCTGTTATTTCCTCTTCCTCGTCTGTGTTATTTGTTAACCGGTAACTCTCTGTATCTTCCCATTTCCCTTTACTCATGGCGTTTATCTTGCATTTATCAATGCCAAATTGCATGCAGATATCTTTACTAAATGTCTCTGTGATTTTGATTAGACTTTGTACGTTCTTTCTAGATGGTGCTATTAACTTTAAATCGTCCATGTAAAGTAGATGGGTGAGGCTAGTGTCCGACTGTGGTATTCTGTATCCTTTATTTGATTGATTTAGAATAGTTGTTAGTGGCTGCAGTGCCAGACAGAACCACAATGGGCTTAATGCATCGCCTTGGTAAATTCCTCTTTCGATTTTGACAATTCCTACATCTTCTCTGTTAATAGTGAGTTTCGTTGCCCATGTCTTCATTAATGAATCCATAAGGTTGATTACTGTGGGGTTGACCTTGTAAATATGCAGTACTTTTATAAGCCATGCATGCGGCACACTGTCAAACGCTTTCTTATAGTCGATGTATGCCGTGTATAAGTCTCTCTTCTTCTTTCTTGCGTCCTCCATTATTGCAACCTCTACTTTCCTTCTTGCAGCCTTTCTGTTCTTCAGTTAGAATAGAGTTTCTTTCTAGATGTTTATAGATTTTCTGAGCTAATAGTGATGTTAGTAGCTTATATAGTGTAGGGAGGCATGTTATTGGCCTGTATTTGCTTGGTTCTATGCTTGACGGTGTAGTTTTCGGTAATAAATACGTTCTTCCCTGTGACAAGAATTTGGGAATTAATGCAGGGTCTTCAATTGCTTCGTTTCGTAGTTCTGCGAGTTTAGGGTGTGTTGAAGAAAATTGTTTGATCCAAAAATTATGTAAGTGATCAGGCCCAGGAGTCTTCCAGTTATGTGTTTTGGCTATTGTTTCTTTAAGGTCTTTTAGGGTTATATGTGTAGCTTCCATTATCCTTACTTTTTCCATTGTCTTTGTTTCCATCTTTATCCATTTTGCATTGGTGTTGTATGCTTTAGGTACTTCCCAAATCCGTTTCTAGTATTCTTGCGTTTCTATAATCGTTGGGCGTATCTGGTTTCCATCTTGTACTCCTATATCGGAGTTTATACTTCTGTAAAAGAGCCGTTGGTTGCTCTTGAATTGACGTGTTTGCATTTTTCGTGTATAGCTTGTCTTATACTTTCTTAGTTTGGAAGCTTGCACAGCTATTTTTTGTTTAATTAAATCAAGTACCTCGTTAGTTGTTTTATTTTCTTTGTTTCGGTAATCGTTTCTTGATGTCCTCTGCTTTAGCTTGTAACATCCAATTCCTATTCTGGTTCATAGCTTGTGTCAGGCGACCATCATCTGTCCTTAGTTCTGCTAATTTCCCCTCTATACGCCTTTGCCATGCTGGTATTTTATGACTGGTGGTTTGGGTGCCCTTTTCCTTTATTTTGATTGAGTGTAGCATGACAGTAGTGATCGCCCCTGTGTAAAGATGTGAGTGTAGGTCTTCTATTGTAGTACACTTATTTACTTCCTGTTCTAAAATTTTGTTGATTTGTCCTATTATTAATTTTGTTTGTTTATTTTGTTTCAACCTCGGGATTCTTGGTTTACAAGTTGGATTCATCCCATGGTAGAGCGCTTCATTCGTTCGATATGTATTAATGATGTCCTGTTCTATTACTTCTTCGTCCTCTCTTGTGTCCTGCCTTACTTCTACAATTATGTTGTGCTGTTCTTCTTCTACATCTCCACTTAGTGTTCGTTCCACTTCCTCCTTGATGCTCTTCATTTCTTCCGGAGAGAGTTTATTTTTGGTCAAGAGCTCTCTTTTCTGACTTAGAACGTTCATCAGGGTCATATTTTGAAATTCCGGGTACTTTTGTGTAACTGTTTGATGCAGCTTGTTGGAATAGTTCTGCATGTCCGTTTCTAGCTTTGTTACGAAGAGGTACTCTCGGTACAGTCGCCTATTCATTTCTGGCGTCCATTTTGTCCTACGACCTCTTCTTCCCACTACGGTGGGCGGTGCTGACAATGCATCCGCAACACTAGTTGTGGGCGAAGAACTTGGGTTGTTGATTGTCTCCGTTGCGTGCCTTGTGGTACCGGCCAGCTGAGTAGCGCCACTTGCTTCGCTCTCCCCAGCTCCAGACTGCCTGACCTCACGACGGTTCCGAACAGGACCAGCCTGGTGTCCTGCCCCGCCAGAGTATCTCTGTCTACGTGTTTTGACAGCTTGATATGAATCACGTCGGTTGAGTTGCTAGCACAGCAGACGGTCGGGCCCCCTTGGCTTCCCCTCCTGCTGGCTTGCAGGCTAGGTACTAACGCCCCCACCACGTGATGGTGGGTGCCCGAGGGGGGGGCTTATTATTATTATTATTATTTTATTATTATTATTATTATTATTATTACTACTATTATTATTATTATTATTATTATTATTATTATTATTATTATTATTATTATTATTATTATTATTATTATTATTATTATTATTATTATTATTATTATTATTATTATTATTATTATTATTATTATTATTATTATTATTATTATTATTATTATTATTATTATTATTATTATTATTATTATTATTATTATTATTATTATTATTATTATTATTATTATTATTATTATTATTATTATTATTATTATTATTATTATTATTATTATTATATTATTATATTATTATACTAATTGTTTATAATAATATCAAGGCGGTACGCAGTCTTAAATAGGGAATATCTAATATTAAACGTATATGATAGGTAACAAATTGATAATCAATTTTTCTCATACCCTTTTACGGGGGGCGCTATATTGAAATATATATATTAAATAATTTGCTGTAATGTATACTAATTGTTTATAATAATTTCAAGGCGGCACGCGATCATATATAGGAAATATCTAAGATTACAAGTATATGATAGGTAATAAAATGTTCATGAATTTTTTGCATACTCTTCTACGGGGGGCGCTATACTGAAATATACTGAAATATATATATATATATATATATATATATATATATATATATATATATATATATATATATATATATTAAGTAATTTGTTGGAATACGTACTATTTATTTAAAATAATTTTAAAGTGGCACGCGGACTTATAAAGGAGAAATCTAAAAATATATCTTCACACAGAATATAACGCAAACTTTATTAATTATTTACAAATGCCCTACGGGTGGCGCTATTACAAATATATATGACTATATTTGTTATAATACATACTATTTTGGGGTTAGTATCATCAAAATGAATAAATTCATCACTTATCTGTGACTGAGTATTTTTGTATGTATTTTCTTTAATAATACTTTATTTGAATGTATATTTTATTGTCATTTATTCGTTAATAACTTCAATAATTATCATTGATATATCTGTTAGGCCATGGTAATGTACTGTGTAAGGCTTGTTCACAACAGGTTGCGTTAAGGAAGTGGCGACTAGGTATACAACGTCATAATGTACAGGCTGTAAATCGAAAAGTGAAACATCGGAGTTTAACATGGGAAATCAATTTTTCTTTGCGCAAACGTTACCTAATTATTTTATGCAAAAATACCTCAAATAAAAGTTATAGAGATTTAAATGTAGCATCTAAATCATGTGAAACGATTATTTTATCTCTTCATATAAATGTAAAAATTTATTACAAAGTTACAGTTTTTATGAGCATTTTGTCTAAGCAGCCATGGATATATGACAAAAAAAAAAAACAAATACGTTGGTTTTTGTCATAAATCCATGGCTGCTTAGACAAAAATTTCATAAAAACTTTAACTTTGTAATTAATTTTTACGTTTATATGAACAGATAAAATAATCAATTTACATGATTAAGATGCTGCATTTAAATCTCTACAACTTTTATTTGAGGTATTTTTTCATAAAATAATTAGGTAACGTTTGCGCCAAGAAAAATTGATTTCCCATGTTAAACTCATATGTTTCACTTTTCGATTTACACCCTGTACATAGCTTGCCCTGTATATCTACTGCCAAACAGTGTGTCATAACGTACAAATCTAGCCATGTATACAGTTCGATCTATATATCTCCTGCCAAGCACTGTTTCATTAGGTACAAATGTAGCCCATGAAGTTGGCGCGTTTCATTTTCGCGCGCTCGCAAATTTAAAAAATATACTCCGTCCTACAATTGTAACTAAACATTAATTATTAAATCGAAATAGATTTATAGTTATAGTAAGCACTGATAGAAGTAACGTAATATAATAATTTATAAAAGTTAACGAAAATTTAAAATAATTATTTTTTTGAATTAAAGCATCAAATAATAAATCAGTCTTATGTGAATCACTTATGATTTGTTATTTGTATATGTATAATATCAGTTAAGTATTTACATTATAAATATATGGGAATGGTATGTAATTGTTCATATTATTAATTAATAATATAAAAATCTATTAATCAGTATTTACAATAAAGTTTATAAAGACTGTTGCTATAAGCTGATATCAATGGAATGATTTGTGAGACGGATGTATTACAAGGTTAATATATTGTTAACACAAATAAAACCCTTTTTAAGTTTGAGTCACTTTTAAAATTTATTTTATTTTACATCACACAATTACTACGTTTACATGCAGTTTTGAAAATGGTTTCAGTTTTCAGTCAAAATTATGCAAAGCTGTTTACATGCAGTTTTCAAAACAAGTTTAAAAATTAATTCGAAATCAGTTTCGGCGCATGCGCATTTAGTTGAAGTAAGTGACACTTCCTCTTCACTCCAAATGCTTCGTTTTGCTATTATTCCAATTATTTTTTTATATTTCGTACCACTACACACGAAAACTACACAACTATCAGTTTATTTGAAGGTTAGTAACACAAAGCGATAGAAACCTTATGCTCTGTACGTATGCGCAGTATCGAAACTGAATTTGAGGTGTTTACATGAGTAGTTTTGAAACTAGTTTTCAAGTCCAACCCATGAATTTTAGTTTTGGTTTGAGATAATTCAAAACCGTTTTGACACTGTATACATGGCGTTTTCAAAACTAAAAACGTTTTAAAAACGATTTCAAAACTGCATGTAAACTCAGTAACTGACAATATATATGCATAGATATAAATAAAATTCTAAAAAATATGAACCATGTATCTTATCTTATTCTCAATAATTATCTTTGTTTTATTGTGTAATTTTATGGTTTGCTACCTAGGTAAATCGTTTTTTCTTTTCCCATTTTTGTTCAGTTCAAACTTGATATTAATTTTAAAAATATAGATAAAAATGAATACTGAGTGTCTATTTTCTTTCAAACTTAGGAAATTCAATGTTAACATTTTTATTTGGCGATATCTCTTTTAACTATTAATTTTAGAAAAAAGTATAAAGAAGAAAAATGCTCAGATTGAAAAAGTGGAACGATTGAATACAAGTTTGTTGTTCAATTGTTTCTTATGTACAAGTTAAAAGCAGAATGCCATGAAAAATAAAACAATAATTTATGTTTGTTGTTTCTGACATATATGACAGATTTGACATTTCTTTTGATTTTATTAATATTAGAATTTGTGATTAATTTTTTTTCTTCCAGATGCAATATTCATATTATTCTAATAATAAAAAAATGAAAAGAAATATCAAATCAGTCAGATATGTCAGAAACAACATATATAAATAGTTTTATTTTTCACTTTTCGATTTACATCCTGTACATAGCTCGCCCTGTATATCTACTGCCAAACAGTGTGTCATAGCGTACAAATCTAGCCATTTATACAGTTCGATCTATATATCTCCTGCCAAGCACTGTTTCATTAGGTACAAATGTAGCCCATGAAGTTGGCGCGTTTCATTTTCGCGCGCTCGCAAATTTAAAAAATACACTCCGTCCTACAATTGTAACTAAACATTAATTATTAAATCGAAATAGATTTATAGTTATAGTAAGCACTGATAGAAGTAAGGTAATATAATAATTTATAAAAGTTAACGAAAATTTAAAATAATTATTTTTTTGAATTAAATCATCAAATAATAAATCAGTCTTATGTGAATCACTTATGATTTGTTATTTGTATATGTATAATATCAATTAAGTATTTACATTATAAATATATGGGAATGGTATGTAATTGTTCATATTATTAATTAATAATATAAAAATCTATTAATCAGTATTTACAATAAAGTTTATTATGACTGTTGCTATAAGCTGATATCAATGGAATGATTTATGAGACGGATGTATTACAAGGTTAATATATTGTTAACACAAATAAAACCCTTTTTAAGTTTGAGTAACTTTTAAAATTTATTTTATTTGACATCACACAATGACAATTTATATGCATAGATATAAATAAAATTATAAAAAAATATGAACCATGTATCTCAATAATTATCTTTGTTTTATTGTGTAATTTTATGGTTTGCTACCTAGGTAAATCGTTTTTTCTTTTCCCATTTTTGTTCAGTTCAAACTTGATATTAATTTTAAAAATATACATAAAAATGTATACTGAGTGTCTATTTTCTTTCAAACTTAGGAAATTCAATGTTAACATTTTTATTTGGCGATATCTCTTTTAACTATTAATTTTAGAGAAAAGTGTAAAGAAGAAAAATGCTCAGATTGAAATAGTGGAACGATTGAATACAAGTTTGTTGTTCAATTGTTTCTTATGTACAAGTTAAAAGCAAAAGAATATACGTGGTTTAAGGCAATTATCAGAATGCCATGAAAAATAAAACAATAATTTATGTTTGTTGTTTCTGGCATATATGACAGATTTGACATTTCTTTTGATTTTATTAATATTAGAATTTGTGATTAATTTTTTTTCTTCCAGATGCAATATTCATATTATTCTAATAATAATAAAATAAAAAGAAATATCAAATCAGTCAGATATGTGAGAAACAACATATAAAAATAGTTTTATTTTTCACGGCACTTTGATAATTGCTTTAAATTGTGTTTTATTGGAAAATGATACTGATAGAAAACAATTCCAAGTTATCTAAACACGATTATTAAAGAAATCTGTGTGCAATAGAAATGAAATCAAGCAATGTACGAAGTCTCCATGCCACAACGTCCTAAATAATAACCAAAAAACAATCTTACACATGTTTAACAAAAACATGCTACATGAATTTATTTAAAAAAATACTTGTCTTACCAATGCTATTTTATGCTGTTAGAAAGAAGCTGAAACACTGAAACATAAAATGAGGACAGCGGACAGATTATAAAGGAATATTAAGGAAAAATTCTCCTTAAGGAACAGACTAGACATCAATTAATTTCAAAAAATTTTAAGCCAAAGATTTTTTCACAAATCTATTGAATGTAAGCGTCTTAATGTTTGTTTTTAGGGTTACAAATGTAATTTTTGCACGAGCGGACCAAAAAGTACACCTTTATAACTCAATTTGCGGGTGTAAAGTATGACGTTTTGGCTCTAGTGCGATTTAATAAATCATACAAGCTCCAATTTTTATTTTGAATAAATAATGTTATTGTTACAATTTAAACAATTATTAATATTGATTCTCGGACGTATTTGCTTTGTGTTATTCTAAATTTGGTTAGAAGTTGAAGTGAGGCCTCTCTATCGGCAAACAAAATTTGGTTAGAAATTTTTAATATATTTTTCACTAAATTTTCGATGTAATTTTCAGTAACAGCTTTTGATTTCCAACCACCACGACGTTTCACACTTGCTATCTCTACTCAGGCATCAGCTAACAAAGATGCTGAGGAACGTCGAAAACGGTGGCATGTATATAATTTTGCATCCGGTAACTTCAGATATATTGCAGTTTCCATAGATATTTTACGAACTACTTGTATTGAACATTTCCATTTTTATAAAAAACGAAGAAGCGTCTGTACTCAATTTTGGGTTGGCGTAAAGCAGCATACTTTTTGTATATTTCTAAAAAGTCGGTGACTTTCCTTTATTGTCTAAAACGGTAAACATAGTCAATTTTAGTTAGATTCTAGTATGTTCATCAACAGTCCGGTTTCTATATTTTGTATGTCATCGATTGTTAGTTGTGTTAGTTCTTCCAGGCGACATGCTCCAGCAGTTCCAAAAAATTGCTACTACCTGTAATTCAAAGTTTAAATATAATTATTTACTCACGTTCATCATTAAATATCTATCATCTGGTGCTTCTACGATTTCTACTTGTGCTTTACTGAGATTAGGGTTTTTTTTATATTATTAATTAATTAATACTATAAACATTTACATACCATTTCCATATATTTATAAAATAAATTTAAATTTTTGTAACTTTTACAATTTATTACGTTATGACATCTATCAGTGATTACTATAACTATTAACTTATTCTGATTTAAATCATTTATATTTAGTTACAATTTATAGGACGGAGTGTACGTTTTAAATTTGCAAGCGCGCGAAGTTGATACGCGCCAACTTAATGGGCTAGATTTGTACGAGATTTGTATGTTCTGAAACAGTGCTTGGCAGACAATGTTCAAGGCGATCTGTGTGTGATCCTCTTAGATTTGTACGTATGCCAAAGTGTTTAGCAAGAGATATATG
Organism: Harpalus rubripes; assembly: GCA_963082715.1. NCBI lineage: Eukaryota > Metazoa > Arthropoda > Insecta > Coleoptera > Carabidae > Harpalus > Harpalus rubripes. The sequence continues at coordinate 61,550,594 of OY720449.1, read as the reverse complement.
GGGCATTCTATGTACATTATGACGGAGCGTGTGTTCCCTTTTTAAAGTTGTCAAAGACTTTCCTCACATATTTTACGTCGAAATTTTTAACATAAAAACTGTCATGCACATAATAAGTAAAATGGCGCTTATTTTGTATCTCTTTAAATTGAGAAGGTCTATTATAATACACTAGTAAAATCTTAACACAATCTAAAAATGATTAGAACACTGCACACTATACCAATGACAGCTGTATAATTTTAGGTTAGTTTATTCTGATATTTGCGTTTGAAGTTTGTGACTTTTGTGACTGTCGTTATGTGAGTAGTAGCGGATAAATGGCGTTTTCGAAAGAAAAGTATATATTATATTTTGCGGTATTTATGTTAAAAATATGTGTGACAAGATGAAAAAAGATAATAATTTCAATTTTTAAAATCCTGTGATAAACTCCTATGTTTTGCGTTTCGTTGCACAGCCTGTATATAAAGCCGGAAGGGTTACTACACCGAATTTATTATTATTTATTTATTACTTTACTTAACTGTCCGTTCTCAATGAAAAACAATAAACATATGAGTAATTATGGATGAAATACAATACAATGGGCCCTATTCTGTAACTTGGTTAATTTTTAACCACTGGTTAAATTTTTTATCCAATATTGATTTGACAACTAAAAATCTTTTTTGTTGCACGTCAACATGAATTAGTTAAAAAAATTAACCAGTGGTTAAAAAATAACCACATGAGTTACAGATTAGGCCCTAATATTACGTTTTAATCTTTCATTTTATTTACATCTACATCTGTAAAAATGTAAGGAATCATGTAATAAATGTATTTTGTAATTATCACACCTTGCTTTATTAATACCTACTTATAGTATATTCCGAAAATGAATCAGTGATAACCGCGGTAATGGTGTCGTGGTTACCAAAAAAATATATTAACCAGTTGCAACATTTCGGAATGCAGTGGTTATCCTGGTAATGGTTAACAGAGATATTTTTTTTTAAATAAATGAGTGCTATGCCAATATTATTTTTGAAATTGAAGTTTGAGATTATACTGAAAAATTATTACAAATAAATTTAGTTTTAAGTACCTACTTATGAATGAGCAATGTAAAAACCTTATAAACTTGATTTTTTCTTATGTTTTCGCTATTTATAAATGTAAAAATATAACTAAAATAAATATAAAACTAATTATTTATAATTTTGAAGGATTGTAATTATAGTACATTTACTATATACAATATAATTCAAAATTCATGGGTGACTTACCACAAAAAACGGGAAATAAAGTCCTTAAATATGCTACCATAAACACTTCAAACTTTTAAATATTCTCTCTTTCATTCTTTTATGTATCCATCTTTCAAATTACCAGCCGTAACCGAGGTTGAAGTCTAGTTGCGCTGGTAACGAAAAAATAATCAAAACTTCAGTAACCGTGTTCCGATATTCCACCGGTTGCTGAAAAAAGTACACGCGGTTACTCTGGTTCAGTTTCGGAATATACTATTAATTTTATTCACCACTTAAATAACATTTAAAATTTTGACAGCAATTCACATCATATAATTCAAAAGAAATATATATATATATATATATATATATATATATATATATATATATATATATATATATATATATATATATATATATCATTTTTAATATGAATGCCATCTGTTGACTAAAAGCTGCAATATTTATATGAAATTGTGTGGGGCAATTAAGGAATGAAATCGTGCATGCATTTTATGTGCATGATCTTTTGTCAAAAGAAGACGCGGTAAATTTGAACAAAAAACAATATGTAACAGAAGCAGTACATGCATTTTATAGATGTGCATGAGTCTGTGATTCTAAAAATACAACTTTTATATTAAGCAGTACACGCATTTTATAGTTTTGCATGATTTGGTGTCCCCAGAAAACCCGGTAAATTTAAACGAAAGGCAATTTCTTTATTAAGCAAGGAATGCATTTTATAGATTTGAATGATTTGATGTTCACAGAAAACGCGGTAAATTTAAATAAGACAACTTCTGACCAAAGTAAGTCATGCATTTTATAGGTTTGCATTATTCTGTGTTTGTCGATGGCATGTTCTGAATGAGCAAGGCATGCACTTTATAGATTTGAATGATATGGTGTTCACAAAAAACGCGGTAAATTTAAATAAGACAACTTCTGACCAAAGCAAGTCATGCATTTTATAGATTTGCATTATTCTGTTTGTCGATGGCAAGATTTGAATGATATGGTGTAGCATGAGCAGTATATGCATTAAGCAAGTATTATATTTTAGAGTGTTGCGTGCGTTCCCTTTACACCTATCCGGCACAGGTGCTTAACCTATATAAATTTGAAAAACATCTATTTCTCTTCAACAGTTGTTTTTAAATTTTTAAATTTTATATAAAAACTAACATTTATATTGTGATTACAACATGTTTTAAATTTTATAAATTGTATATAACAAACTCATTTATAATGTAATTACAACATATTTTTCTGTATTTTTAGCTTAGCCTGATGATGGTAACAAGCCGAAATCGATCGCTAATCGAAAAAATTTAAAAAATCTATTCTGCTCTTTTCAATACCTAACCCTAATATTCATATTTATTCTTTTGTTTTCTATATTTTTCAATTTGTTATTTTGTGCTCTTATGGTCAGTTTTACCACTGTAACTTAAACTAACAAACTGCATCAACATGATATATGTCAAATATTTTATAATGTATTGCTGTTTGGCTTTTATTTTTATGCTTTGCTGGTGAAACTTGGCATTCAAACTTTTATTTACATGTGTATTTGAGGAGTGACTTTTCAAAACGCAGTTTTTAAGAAAAAGTACTTTTTGAGTTATATTTAGTTTTCTGTCACGCTTGAACTGTTCGTTAATCGTGGTTGATACTTACTTTATTTTAAAGGGTTAATGGTACTGATATCATGTTATCTGCTCAGAAAAATATATTTTTGTAAAAAACGGTGTTATAATGAACTGAAAATTAAAAAAATGCGTTTTGTTCAGGTCATGAAGAAAAACTACGTTTTGTTCCGAATTTTCGTTGAATACTACATGCATTATGAAGGAAAATTGTAAATAAATGTTTTAGATTTTGTATTACATATTTTTATAAAAATTATATAATACTAAGAAGATAAAAATAAAATTGCACGAAACAGTTTACATTTTGGGGGAAAAAAAATTAAATATGCAGACGATCATCTTCTTCAGTGCAATCGCAATTTTCATCGTCGCTGGTATGATTAGTTTCAATGTTCACATTGTCGATTAACTCCTTATACCACTTAAGTTCTTCAACTTCCCTCCAATTTGTCTTTATTTGTTTTTCATTCACACTTGAGTAACATTTATCTAGTAAACTATCGATATCTTTAAGTTTCTTTTGTTTAACACTCCTACCTAAAGCGACATCTTGCAACTTTATATTTTGAAGCGTTTTTCCAGCTTTAAGTAAAGATTTCGTTTCACCCATATCATTTCTATAAAAAACCTCCATTCGTACCTTTACATTCATTTTCTGTCTCTCATCTTTTTCGAGATAAATTCTTTTTGCGTCTCTTATTCCCTCAACTTTTTTCAAACAATTTCCCAATGCCTTCAGGTTATATAAATTCCAATCTTGACCCAAACATCTAACTTCACCGACCTCACTAAAAATTTGCCAATAATCTTCTTTTTTCAGAATCTCTGTTCTTCTTCTAGTTATTTTTTCAATTCTTCCGAATACTCGATCTGCCGGAAGAAACGAATGTCCTCGTACGGGAAAAACAATAATTATTGTTTTTAGACTTTCTGGAGCTTTATGATACAACCAGAACATTAACATGCTTATGACAACAGAATTTTTGTTTTGACCAGAACATCCATCACAAAAGAGTCTTAATATTTTGCAATCTTCAGTCCAATTCACTTTATTTAGAAAGTCGTATAAAGATGAGCCTATTTCTATAGAACCTCGTCCCGCCTGGCTCTCCAACCATGTATAGAATTTAGGAGTACTTGTTTGTAAATCAGTTACACAGAAATTATATAAGGCTAGCTGAGTAGCATAAAATGCCTCCTGTATTGGTACTTTAGGTAACACTTGTACCTGCTGTAAATCGAAACAAAATGAAAGACATTTTTCAGGTTCGTTGTTCATCATCAGGTGAAATTGTTTCCCAGATTTCTTATGAATTCTTCGTTTCATCATAATATTTGATTTTTCCTTTTCAGATTTTGCAAATTTAATTTGATTCTTTAGTTGATAACAAAAACTACACACATCCGTGGCCGGAGTCCCAAAACCGATGTTAAATTTTGTTGCAAAAATTTGAGCAAAAAATGTTTTCTTTACTTGAAGCCGACTAGCAACAGACGAGTTATACATTCTGAACAGCCTTGTTACATTTAATTCAGACGACAAATAAATTCGTACAGATTTCTGCCTGTTATAGTGTGACTCTTTCCCCCGCAAATTTCCGATAAATTCAATTACTGAATTTCTTTTATCAGTATTAGATTTTGAGCGACGATCTCCACCTCTATTTTCCTTAATTTCTTCACCTTGTTGCATACATTTCGAAATAGTTAACAAGCGACGTTGTGTTAGAGTAAAGGCGTTACAAAAAAATTTTTGGCAGACTGGTTGTAACTTTTTCTCTTTATCCGGAAACTTGTAATTTACACGAACAGTTTGGACTCTTTTATAGTTATTATTGTTTTTTGGATGCTTAACTGTAAGCAAGTGAGATATGACGTTGTTTTGTTTGATTCTATTCGGAGCTTTATAAAGTTTTGCTCTTGCTTGTATTATAGCTTGTTGGCATATTGAATTGCAATTCAATTTCTTCGTGTTATGATTGCATGGCCTGTTAAATTCCTCCGCGTTAGGATAATGATCGGCATACCTTAGTTAATGTAAATAATAATTAGAAATACTAAAACATAACCTAACTATTTGAATTTTACCTTATTTCCTTCTGTCGTACTCTCTTATTCTTTATTTTAGCCTTTTTTCGGGAGCCAGAGTTTCCTTCTTTCACAATAATTTCACCGTCATTCATTTTAAAGTCTTAAATAATTTATTATTACACTAAAATGTACGCAAAAATTCACAAGAAACAAGTGACAGCTAGAAATAAAATAAAAACTGCGTTTTGAAACAAGCGAGTTCGCTGAGAAACTGCGTTTTGAAACGTAACACTTATTTCCAACACTGAAAACAACGGGAAAAACAGAGTTTTGAAACGGCTCATGGCACACATCAGATTCAGCTTATTTTAATGCATACAACGCCATCTCTAATGAAAAAAAAGTATTTTTTCGAAAACTGCGTTTTGAAAAGTCACTCCTCATTTATTAATGTAAGTATCAAAAAAATTGTTATGGGTTATTTTATTGTAATTGATTTGTATTGCGTTTTTGTGTGGTTTGGTTAGGTGGAAGAACAGCCTAGGGTGAACCTCGCCTACTGATTAAGATCAATAAAGTATAATAATATTATTATTACCATTATTATTATTTTTACTATTATTATTATTATTATTATTATTATTATTATTATTATTATTATTATTATTATTATTATTATTATTATTATTATTATTATTATTATTATTATTATTATTATTATTATTATTATTATTATTATTATTATTATTATTATTATTATTATTATTATTATTATTATTATTATATATTATTATATATAAAAGTTGCCATATTAAGAGGCCATTTCAGTAATGTATTGGTTTTTGTAAAAATATGCATAGGTCACTAGGTAATGGCGAAAAATTGATTATGGTTATTTTTTCTTTTTCAAGTAACTCCTAAAATATCAATTATCGACAAAAATGTTTCAAATGAAAATGTCACAGTATTATATTGCCTATTTAGTGGCGTACAAATTTACTTTTTCTATTATTAAATTTTCAAGATATAGCGCAAACTGCAATTTTTTAAAATGGAATGTATATTTGATTTTTTACCCTATAAATATTCTCATTTTGTTTCTCTTTGCAACGATATATATGTTATTGTTTTTCGTGTTTGTTTTATCCTCAAAATTTAATTTTTTCACGTTATATTATAATAATATCTCCCAAAAAACATTATTTTTATTAATTATACTTTGTTTGTTTAATATAATTCATTTTATAACTTTCTTATTCCATATTTTCATTCTAAACTCAAACATATTTTAGTAGGCCACTGTATAGATACAATTATATTGTAAGATTTTTATTTGAAATATTTTTCTCGATAACTGATAGTTTAGTATTTATTTGAAAACAGGAAAATGACCAAGCTAAGTTTCTCGCCATTATTTAGTGACCTATGCATATTTTTACAAAAACAAATACGTCACTAAAATGGCCTCCCAAAATGGCAACTTTTGTCTCAATACAATGAAGTCCGTAGAACTTACAGTTTCCGAGATACCAATGATGGCCCTGATAAAAAACACCTGTATATACAATACAATATAAAAATAAAACCTATCAACAGGATTAAATCCCAATTACAGAGAAGTATACATATACAAACATCCATAACTTAGTGGGATTCGATCATAGACCCCTAGCGGACTCATGACTAAGAGCCGCTGCTCTAACCATTGAGCCACCAGAGCCAACTACAATACAATAAAAGTAAGTAAAAAAAAAAACATTACGTTATTTTTAAAATTGGAACGTCATAATCTATATTACTATTTATAGGGACTATATATAAAAATAGTTCATTAAACTTGCAAAAAATGTGTATAATTGGATATAAATTAGAAAATAAGTAAAAAATATGTAATTGTATTTTGAACTTTGAAAATGTTATCTGGATGAATGACTGTAATGTTTAACAATTAAATAATATGATTAGCATTCAAATACAATTTAGGAGGGGTATGATAGATTGCACTCCGATTGCCCCTCCCCTAATTTGAGTTGAGTTATGATTACCTATAACATGAAAAAACGAGAACATTGAACATCGTGAAAGTCAGTGTATAGTGGGCTGTTAGTGTGCTGGGTTTGAGAACATCAGAGACATGTGGTCCTCTGCGGTGCTTTACCTTATTATTGTGGTCCTCCTGATAATTTGGGCGTACCGCTATGCAACCTATAAACCAGAGAACTTCCCCCCAGGTAAAATATTCTCTATGTCTTACATGTATTATAAATTTAATGATATATTTACCAGCTAGTGATTGCTAGTTGTTCATAGTTTTAAATTGCTTCGTAAAACTAAACACGAGAATATTATTTGTCTCGTAAAATATTGTGGGATGGTTTATTAGAGAATAAAATTCAGAATGTTTGAGTGTTAAGCTTTGAAATTTACACTTTTGTTGTCTGAGTAAACTTATCTGGTTTTAAGAGACATGGTAAAAATGCATTTATTGTGCGTTCCACATATAAAACAGCAATTGACCCTCAAACTGATCGTTTTCGGATGAATTAAAGATTTAAGTTTCTAAAACCAAACTTTGTCAATACTTAGAGTAAATATGTTACAGCATGTTCATTTTAAATGGGCCACCATTGCTATCTCAAGCGCTATAAGAAGAATGTTAAATGGGCAAACAATTGCTATTTTACAAGTCTAATATAAAGAAAAGAAAAAAAATCGAGCAGTGGTTCTCAAAATACGGTATCTAACATTTTTTTTTTTTTTTTAAATAGGAGCATATATATTTATTATTTGCTCAGTCGTTAGTTTAATTCTGAATCCAATGATATAATATATTTTCTAACCATCACATAACGATTTTTTGGAACCTAAAATAAGCATTTTTTGTATGAATGAAACTTAATATTTTTTCGTCAACCGTTCAACAAAAGAATTCCATCATCAATTTAAAATGGAGCATTATAACATTCAACTTATTTTATCTACACAATTTTTTTTTATGTAAACTGAAATATGTCAATATGGCGCAACAATGAATGTGTATCTACCATGATAACGACGACAACCGCAAATGTTTCATAAATAATATATTTTGTACACGTTAAAAATCAACAGTATACATCTTGACGATAAATTTGCGAAAATAACATATTAAAAATAAAAAAAATCTAATGTGGACACAATATGATTTCCTTGTACGCAAGAACAACATGAAATACTTGTATAGACCCAATTATAAAATTGTCGTAATTTAACATAACATTAATTTTTTATATTTTTTGTCCTAATCCATAGCAAGCTTTATTACAAAAACCAAAAAGTATATAATTTTTAAATTTACATATCTCGCTTATACAAAGGGCTAATTTAATTATATGGGGTGTGCTAGACGCAGAAATTAGTTCTCTAAAACTATTGTTTGTAGTATTTATTTCTAAAATTGAAATAAAACTATTTTATTCAAGAAAAACTCTTAATAACTTCAGGCAGTATATCACTTCCGGTTGGTCTATTTAAACCAAAATCTACTATGTTATTCCTATTGATATAAAAGTCTTATATACCAAATTTGAAAGGCTTTGGATTATATTTTATAATAGTTTTTCATTAAAATCTATTATAGGCTTCAAGTAAAGTTTCACTTCTGGAAATTATGTAATGATCAAAAACGGAGGTACGCAACTAGATGCTATAGCAGTCCTGAATATAAAATTTCAACTTTCTACGGCTTACCGTTTTTGAGTTATGCGAGGTACGTTCGTACATACGTACGCACATCACAACGAAATTAGTCAAAATGGATTTAGGGATGGACAAAATGGATATTTCCGTTGAAATCTGAAAACCGAAATTTTTTTCGATTACAATACTTCCTTTGTAGAAGGAAGTAAAAATGGACAATGATAGTGATGTAGAATCATTTAATATATCTAGTACGCCATCTGATTCTTAAATAACTTACTAATTCGGAAACTAGTTAATAATCTCGATCTGTTACCAATTTACCTAATTCCAGTTTAGTAATATTATTAACAACCAACTCGACTTCATCTCTCGTTTCTGAGCAAACATACTAAATTGTATTTCGTAACTGCTTACTAATGAAAGACTGAACAAGCAACTGACCAAATTACCTTTATTACAAACAGTAATCCGATTTTAAACAGCGTTGCTCACAACGATATCCTGCGCTATGCAAAAAATCTCTTACCATTATTGAAATACAACTTAAATTCATTGCTCATTGTCCATGGTTCTATTTAACTAACTCGTAATTACTTCACCACTCTCCGGGTTGGCCACAGATAAAACCTATGTACTGATCGATATATATATATATATATATATATATATATATATATATATATATACATATATATATATATATATATATATAGACTACTTCAATCTCTCTCATATATATATATATATATATATATATATATATATATATATATATATATATATATATATATATATATATATAGATTTGTAGCTAATTAGAATTAGTGTTGTGTTCTCTATCACAGAAGTGGGATTCGCTCGCGATCCACAATAGTGTTTAAGGGTTTATGTTTTGTTGGTGAATTATAAGTGAAGTACAAGGCCAAGCAAATTAAGATGGAAGTGGTCTAGAATTTTTTCAGGTTTTATTCTAGTGACGACATCGATAAGTACATAGGTTTTATCTGTGGTCAGCCCGGAGAGTGGTGACGTAATTACGAGTTAGTTAAGTAGAACCATGGATAATGAGCAATGGATTTAAGTCAAGCGGTATTTCAATACTGTTAAGAGATTTTTATTTCATAGCGCAGGATATCATCGTGAGCGACGTTGTTTAAAATCGGATTACCGTTTGTAATAAAGGTAATTTGGTCAGTTGCTTGTTCAGGACTTCATTAGTAAGCAGTTACGAAATAAAACTTAGTATGTTTGCTCAGAAACGAGAGATGAAATCGAGTTGGTAGTTAATGATATTACTGAACTGGATTTAGTAAATTGGTAACAGATCGAGTATTAACTAGTTTCCGATTTAGTAAGTAACTTAAGAATAACAAACGAAGTAATACAGATTATATAGAAAAGACAGTAATTGACTATGTAAATCAGTAAAGTTGGAGAAAATGAGAGAGTATAAGAATTTTAAATGTTGTTGAATACGATCACCAGCTTCTAAATGATGAACTTAAAAATCACATAGCAAGTGATATGTGAAAAGAATATAAGAAAAGAGAGTTAGAAGAACAGTTGAAAGTTATAAAAATAAAAGAGAAGCATGGAAATTTATAAGTAAAGAAAGAAAGAACAGAAGAGATATATTCACAAAAATATCGCAAGAAGAATGGAAAGAATATTACTGCTAAATGGTAATGAGAAAAAATAATACAACGAATCCATAAAAAGGAAGATACTGAAAACTACAGAGGAATAATACTGTTGGATGCAGCTTTCAAAATATACAAAATGATTTTACACGATACAGCAGACAATCTACCACCGATACGAAGCATTCCATGCTCGTCAAGAAATGGATTTACTTTGGGTAGCGGTGCGGAGAAGTAAACCTTGATTTACTATGACTTTAGTTTCATTTTGAAAATAAACTTTTTGTAGAGTTTTAAGGACAGTAATTTCGGCTATTGGTAAATCCGAAGAATTAATAGTTGTGCCTCCTGGTATCTTGTAAATAAATCGTCAAATATTGATTGATTTATTCAAAATGAAGATACACCCCTTAACGGTAGCCGGTCAATGCTCAAACTATACTGCTTTTAAACAGTTCTTGTATCACAATCAGACACTAATTGGCTAGACAGCTATTAATTACTATTTGATCATAACAATATCAACCATTATAGAATGTTTCATAATCGTTACCGGCGTTCCTACTTCATTCTCTTACACGGCCATCCCGAGCAGTTTTACGTTTTTGGGATACGGGGATCCTGGGCTGTGCAGGTATACTGGACGTTCTTGTATCAGGATTTTCTAGAATATTGTCTACCTGCTCAACGTTACTGGAACCTGTTTCTGAAACAGTCACATACCAAATGAACACTCAGTTCATCACATGGAACAAGAACACTATGTAGTTTGTTTTGATAAACAGACCCAGGGACAACTTCAACACCTTGTAGTATGTTTTGATAAGCAGACCCAGGGACTATTTCAACCACTTGTATGTTCTGTAAAAACGGACTCAGGGACTACCTTTCCTTAATATTACCGCTAATACCTGAAAAATAAAACGTTATCAAAATTATTAAAACAAATCCTGCCGCAGTTCGGAATACAGGCCACCGACCTTCTACAAAAAATAAGAACTGCGGACAAAAAATAACCCACTGGCCACACATCACCTTATTTAGACCATTGATCACTCGCGCATCGTTAATAAAGTCAAACAGAACACAATATAAGCGTCGTTGCGGAAGTACAACGATAGCCTGTTAAGTGACATGATTAACAAACTGTCCAACTATTCATCACATGGAACAAGAATACGTAGTTTGTTTTGATAAACGGATTCAGGGACTACTTCTACACCTTGTAGTATGTTCTGACTAGCGATAGTGATAGTAAATCTACCATTTTAGTGTTATGTTCTGATAAACAGACTCAGAGACTACACATCGTTTTATTTGCAGATAATTTTCTTGGGCAAGACGCTCGTTCATTCTGACTTACTATTTCGAAATATACTAGTACCGTCTTCATCCATAATTACAGTTATCTCCCTGTTGTCAAGTATATCTCTTCAAATAATAACATCGTAAGGTAACTGGTCGGATGCATTGATATATATTTAGCTTCTATAAAAACTTTCAACCCTATGATTGTCATTTACTCGATATAGTCTTGCTGTCTTGGTATCTAACACTTTATTGCAATGAGAACCTTTGCTTTCTGATATCTGTGATTATATTAAAATAAATTTCAAGAAGTCTTTTCCTGCAAATATTAGAATAACAGGATAGTAGTAAAATGGGCTCACTGGAGGTAGAAACTTTTCTATTCAAAGCTCCCATTTTAATCACATTATTCTTAATATTACCGCTAATACCTGAAAAATAAAACGTTATCGAAATGAGTAAAACATATCCCGCCGCAGTTCGGAATACAGGCCACCGTCTCCCTAGCAAAAACTAAGAACAGCAGGCAAAAATGACCCACTGGCCATACATCACCGTAATAAGACCAATGAGCACTCGCGCATCGTTAATAAAGTTAAACAGAACACAGCATAAACATCGTTGCAGAAGTACAACAATAGCCTGTCAAGGGCCATGATTACCAAACTGTCCAACTGTTCTATGTCCCAATCTCTCTGATATAGCTCGTAATATGTGTTTCCTCCATTTGTGAGTAGCCTCTCTATTTGTACTGTGGAATATCCATTTCTTACGTAATAAGCTTTTCTTGTTGCCCCCATTTTTTTAGTTTGTTGTTTCTCTCTTCTTGTCTTATTACCGGCCAGCAAACTTGCAGAATTAAATTTTTGTTGTTTAATTATTCGATCCTCGTATTTTACTGCTCTCTTTCCTGTTTCTGCTCTAATTTTTAATGATTTCATCTCTTCCATTACTACATACTCTGGTGTGCATCTACCCAGGCCCACAATCCACTTTATGTACCGTACTTGCATGTCTTCTATTCGTTTATATTCTGTCCATCGGTATATTTCCGCTCTGCAGATTAAGATACTTCTGACTACGGCTTCAAATATCATCCATCTTAGTCTAATAATCTCGATCTGTTACCAATTTACCTAAATCCAGTTCAATAATATCATTAACAACCAACTCGACTTCATCTCTCGTTTCTGAGCAAACATACTAAGTTTTATTTCGTAACTGCTTACTAATGAAAGACTGAACAAGCAACTGACCAAATTACCTTTATTACAAACAGTAATCCGATTTTAAACAACGTTGCTCGCGATATCCTGCGCTATGCAAAAAATCTTTTACCAGTTTTGAAATACGACTTGACTTAAATTCATTGCTCATTATCCATGGTTCTACTTAACTAATTCGTAATTACGTCACCACTCTCCGGGTTTCTCTATCACAGAAGTGGGATTCGCTCGAGATCCACAATAGTGTATGTGGGTTTGTTTTGTTGGTGAATTATAACTGAAGTACAAGGTCAAGCAGATTAAAATGGAAGTGGTCTAAAATTTTTTCAGGTTTTATTCTAGTGACGACATCGATCAGTACATATGTTTTATCTGTGGCCAACCCGGAGATTGGTGACGTAATTACGAGTTAGTTAAGTAGAACCATGGATAGTGAGCAATGAATTTAAGTCAAGCGGTATTTCATTTCAATTCAATAGTTTCCGATTTAGCAAGTTATTTAAGAATAACAAACGAGGTAGTACAGATTATATAGAAAAGAAAGTAATTGACTATGTACTTGGAAATTAGTAAAGTTGGAGGAAATTAGGGAGTATGAGAATTTTAAATGTTGTTGAACCCGATCACCGGCTTCTAAATGATGAACTTAAAAATTTCACTGCAAAAGATATGTGAAAGGAATGTCATAAAAGAGAGTTAGAAGAACAGTTGAAAGGTATAAAAACAAAAGAGAAGCATGGAAATTTATAAGTAAAGTAGGAAAGAACAGAAGAGATATTCACAAAGATATCACAAGAAGAATGGAAAGAACATTACTGCTAAATGGTAATGAGAGAAAATGTTACAACCAATCCATAAAAAGGAAGATACTGATAAAGTACAAAACTACAGAGGAATAATACTGCTAGATGCAGATTTCAAAATATACGCAGTGATTTTACACGAAAAACTAGACGAAGAAATAATGACATAAAACTTGATTCCAGAAAATCAGGCAGGATTTAGAAAAGAAAGATCAACAAACAATATCTACATACGAAATCATATAATAGAGAGCGAAATATGCAAAGAAAAAGGAAAAATTATACGCTTTCTTTGTAGACGTGAAAGCAGCATTTGATAATATCACCAGAAATATTCTCTCCAAAATTCTTGGAAAAACGTATATAGACAAAAAATTACTGGCGGCTTTAGACGACATTTACAGGGAGACAAGTTCGGTGTGGTATAAGAATAGACAACAAATACACATATAAATTTTGAATAGAAAAAACGGATTAAGGCAAGGATACCGTTTAAACCCGACATTAATTCCACTTTACATAGCAGACTTAGAAGAATTTTTTAGTAAAGAACAAAGGGGCGGTGTAGTCATTGGAAGGATAAAATATGGCCATTAGCTTATACAGACGATGTAGTAATAATCACAAAAATCCAACGTATATGAAAACCATGAAAAGGTTGCAACAATACTTAACTAAGAAAGAATTATTAACAATCGTTGAAAAATCAAAAATTATGAAATTTAAAAATGGCGGAGGGAGAGAAACAAAAGAAGTTTGGAAGTGGGCTGGTGAAAGTATCGAAGAAGTGAAAAAATTCAGATATTTAGAATTTAGGATACACTTTTGAAAGAAATTTTAGAATAAGATGGATGATATTTGAAGCCGTAGTCAGAAGTATCTTAATCTGCAGAGCGGAAATATACCGATGGACAGAATATAAACGAATAGGAGACATGCAAGTACGGTACATAAAGTGGATTGTGGGCCTGGGTAGATGCACACCAGAGTATGTAGTGACGGAAGAGATGAAATCATTAAAAATTAGAGCAGAAACAGGAAAGAGAGCAGTAAAATACGAGGATCGAATAATTAAACAACAAAAATTTAATTCTGCAAGTTTGCTGGCCGGTAATAAGACAAGAAGAGAGAAACAACAAACTAAAAAAATGGGGGCAACAAGAAAAGCTTATTACGTAAGAAATGGATATTCCACAGTACAAATAGAGAGGCTACTCACAAATGGAGGAAACACATATTACGAGCTATATCAGAGAGATTGGGACATAGAACAGTTGGACAGTTTGGTAATCACGGCCCTTGACAGGCTATTGTTGTACTTCTGCAACGATGTTTATGCTGTGTTCTGTTTAACTTTATTAACGATGCGCGAGTGCTCATTGGTCTTATTACGGTGATGTATGGCCAGTGGGTCATTTTTGCCTGCTGTTCTTAGTTTTTGCTAGGGAGACGGTGGCCTGTATTCCGAACTGCGGCGGGATTTGTTTTACTCATTTCGATAACGTTTTATTTTTCAGGTATTAGCGGTAATATTAAGAATAATGTGATTAAAATGGGAGCTTTGAATAGAAAAGTTTCTACCTCCCAGTGAGCCCATTTTACTACTATCCTGTTATTCTAATATTTGCAGGAAAGGACTTCTTGAAATTTATTTTAATATAATCAGAGATATCAGAAAGCAAAGATTCTTATTGAAATAAAGTGTTAGATACCAAGACAGCAAGATTATATCGAGTAAATGACAATCATAGGATGGAAAGTTTTTATAAAAGCTAAATATATGCCAGGAATTGAAAGATATGTACTGCGTAGCAAATGTGAGATCAATGCATCCTGAGATCAATGCATCCGACCAATTACCTTACGATGTTATTATTTGGGAAGATATAGTTGACAACAGGGAGATAACTGTAATTATCTGATGAAGACGGTACTAGTATATTTCGAAATAGTAAGTCAGAATGGGCGAGCGTCTTGCCCAAGATAATTATCTGCGAATAAAACGATGTGTAGTCCTTGAGTCTGTTGTAACGATATTTTTCCATTCCTGTTCATTTTGTGTTCCTTCCGCTTTTCTAATCACTTTCTTCCACTCGCGTCCCTTCATACCTGAAACTGTATTGTCATTCTATTTCATTGTTATCATATTTTGTGTTGTCATATTTCAAGGTGTACTTACCTTAGCTTTTCTTTGGTCCATTTCTCTCTAGTTTTCATCCATTCCCTTTTTCCCTTTTGTACATTTTTCTCGACTTCAACCTTCACCTTCATCAGTCCTTTGTTGACATTTCCATATGTCAAACCGCCAATCATGCTTCATTTCCCATAGTTCACTTGGCGTCTGCGCGTGAGCGCACTGTTTGTGTCATTGGTTCTGACTTTTATTCCCGCGAACTAGACTACTGGATGAACATGTCAGTTTGTGTGGTAAACTACCCCAACTTTATTTTGATTTTAATGAATTTTGCCTACTTAGACTAGAGTTGAAATCTCTTAATTGAACTGACTTAAGTCAAGAACATTCTGCATTGTAAGATTTTTTTTCTTTTTTAAAAGCAACGTTTGAAGAATTAGACGTGTTGTGCGATCCGCTCTTAAGCGATTTTTTTTAGCAAATTGTGTTTTAGTTTTGAGCACTCTGTTATAAAGGTTTTGATCCAAAAGTCATTTATTTAATTTGGGAATTTGGATATTCCCACAGGAAGTTTCCTGGATTTAAAAATCTTCACCGCTTGTAACACTTTGAGGCCGTCGTAAATCAAAGGTAAATAATTCATTGAGTACAATGCTAACATTAGTATTATTCCAATCTTTATTACATTTTATAATTCATTGTAAAGTAAAATTTAAATTTATAAAATAAAACTAGTAGCCATTCTGAATTGGGTAGAGGACCATGTGCTGATAATGTTCATTCTTTTCAGGCCTTTCTTTTTTTTATTTTCTCTTGTCTTTTTGTTCTTTACGACGTTCCCTTCTTGGGATATATTTAGATTTATCTGGAACCTTTTTTGGGTTTTCGTATGGTGTATGAAGTACATTGTTGCACCATTACGAGTCATCGCGTTCATCATCATCATCGTTTCATCATCACCGCCCGTCTGCGTGTTGTCTGTACCTGGTCGCCGTGTTGGAGAGGAGTTTTAATATTGGCGTACCAAGCCACGAGGGAAGAGACGTCCGCCATTTCTCCGTGCCGATAAGCAACAGAACAATTTTTTTTGTTTGGCAATTCATATTTATATTTTTGTGTAACTTACCGTTTTGTTTGTTTGTTGCGTTCCCCTTCAGTGAACCAGTTTATTTTTTTATGTACTGTGGACTATATCTGGGTATTTTAAGAGGTATAGGCTGGCTTTCGCGAGGCCAATTTGAAAGGTATTTTATATTATTGTTATCTCGTCCACGGAAAGGTACTAAGGGCTCGTACTGCGAGACTTTGAGCGTTTTACCGTCTTACTCTGCGCCGCGACGTAATTGATGCATCAACTGCGATCTACACATTTTGCGCTTTCATTTTTTGTTACGACGCACCGCCCCGACGAACCTTACCCTTCTGCGACGAACAGCCCTTAAGGCTCATGTACCATCGGCCTTCAGCCACAACTCGCGCGAGACTGCCGACACCCTTCGTTTATACACCACCGTTTTGTAACCACATTTCAGTACCGACGTTGTTGCAATATAGTTCACGTTTTTATTTTAAAATTAGCGGTTGTTGCTACCTTCCCGGTTTCCCATCATTCAAGTTTCCGAGGGCTTGTCGCTCAGCTGTTTGTAGGCTCTGTGATCGAGTGACTGGCGCCCTTTCCACCCTTATTTTTCAGCGACGTCGAACCACCCCGTCTCCACTGTTTAGCTGGCCGGAGCCCAAACCTCGCTCGGGAACTCACCCCCTGGGCCACAGTTTAGCTTTTATAACCCCAAGGGCTAGAGTGGCCTTTGGGTACGTTATACTGTTTATCAAAACATACTAAAAGGTGTAGAAGTAGTCCCTCAGTCTGTTTATCAGAACATACTACAAGGTGTTAAAGTAGTCCCTGAGTCTGTTTATCAAAACAAACTACAAAGAGTTCTTCAATGTGATGAACAGTTGGACAGTTTGTTAATCATGTCACTTGACAGGCTATCGTTGTACTTCCGCAACGACGTTTATGCTGTGTTCTGTTTAACTTTATTAACGATGCGCGAGTGAACATTGGTCCATATACGGTGATGTTTGGTCAGTGGGTCATTTTTGCTCGTAGTTCTTAGTTTTTGCTAGGGGTCGGTGGCCTGTATTCCGAACTGCGGCGGGATTTGTTTTAATCATTTTGATAACGTTTTATTTTTCAGGTATTAGCGGTAATATTAAGGATAGGTAGTCCATGAGTCTGTTTCTACAGAACATACAAGTGGTTGAAATAGTCCCTGAGTCTGTTTATCAAAACATACTACAAGGTGTTGAAGTAGTCCCTGAGTCTGTTTATCAGAACAAACTACAAAGTGTTCTTGTTCCATGTGATGAACTGAGTGTTCATTTGGTATGTGACTGTTTCAGAAACAGATTCCAGTAACTTTGAGCAGGTATACGAGATGCCAGAAGAAGATCCTGATACAAGAACGTCCAGTATACTTGCAGAGCCCAGGGTCCCCGTATCCCAAGAGTGTAATACAGCTCGGGATGGCCGTGTAAGAGAATGAAGTAGGAACGCCGGAAATGATTACGCAACATTCTATGATGATTAATATTGTTATGATCAAATAGTAATTAATAGCTTTCTAGCCAATTAGTGTCTGATTGTGATACAAGAACTGTTTAAAAGCAGTATTGTTTGCGCAGTGACCGGCCACCGCTAAGGGGTGTATCTTCATTTTGAATAAATCATTGCTAAATTGAAGTAATTGTATTTTATAGTGCGTGCGCTTTGTGATCTCTATCATATATATTGCAACGTTTTTTATATGGGCGAAGTGTAAATGTCAAAGAATAATTATTAATTAGAATAAAGTTTAAAAAGTGAATATATTTAAAAAAGAGAAAGAGGACAATATTTCATTTGACAAAAATAGCAATAAAAAAAATATTCGATAAAGGGTGCACAAAAAGAATAATCCTATCAACTTATAGCACGATTATTTGATGTGCTGGGATTATATGCCAAACTTATAGTGCGAGAGTATTGGCACGCAAATTGTTGAACGCTTTACGAAATTTAAAAAAAGAACTCTCACGCTTATAAAACTTTAAAATTCCAAAACACCTGGGTATTGTTGACGACTGCTTAGTAAATATTGTAGCTTATGGTGACGCCACCATGAAAGCTTATGGTTGCTCGATATACTTACTTATAACAGACGCCGCAGGGAATATTTACTTTAATTTAGTATGAGCCAAATCAAAAGTAGCTCCGGTAAAAACTGTCTCACTCGCCCATTTAGAACTCTGTGCAGCATTGCTTCTTTCACAATTAGTTCGCATCATCTACAATGCAATAAACGAGCGCTATAAAATAAACAATATATACGCCTTCTCGGTTTCTACGATTGCACTATTGTGGATCCTCTCAACACTTCACCGTTGGCAAAAATTTGTGGCAAACCGCGTCACTAAAATACACTCGAATTTAGCCCCTAAACATTTTTATCTCATAAAGGAAAAGGAAACCCTAGTGATTGTCTATCTCGCGGTCTGCTACCCTCACAGATATGATTATCCGCTATGGTGGCAAGGCCCAACCATGGGCCCATTCTCCTGTGTCAGAATGGCCAGTTGAGCCCTTTACACCCGCCAAATCTGATAAAGATATTCCTGAAGTAAGGAACCTATCACACTAACCAATATCACCATTGATGAACGCCCGCTTATTTATAATCTCGCTCTTAAGGTGCCCTCGTGGAATAAACTTCTACGCATAGTGGTCTATATTTGACGATTTATTAACAAGATACTAGGAGGTACAAGTATTAATTCTTTGAATTTACTAATAGCCCAAATTACTGTCCTTAAAACTCTACAAAAAGTTTATTTTCAAAATGAAATTTGTCATAGTAAATCAAGGTTTACTTCCGGCACAGCTACCTAAAGTTAATCCATTTCTTGAAGAGCACGGAGTGCTTCGTGTCGGTGGTAGATTGTCTAGTGCAAATATATCATATGATATTTGGCACCCAATCTTGTTACCGCGTCGAGACCATATAGTTAATCTAAATATAGATCATTATCACCGTACTAATTGTCATGCGGGTTCGCATCTTCTGGTATCGTTAATCGGACAACGGTACTGGATATTATCTGCACGGAATATTATCCGTTATCGCATACTTCTATGTAACATTTATTTTCAAACTGCTCCTTTCAATGTTACACCCATAATGGCCGAAGTCAAAGCTTTTACTCACACAGTTGTTGATTATGCTGGCCCTATATTTATTGCGCTAGCACGTCGTCGTAGCATTAAAAGCCAAAAGGCATACATTTGTCTTTTCATCTGCCTTACAACGCAAGCAGTTCATATTGAGCTAACCTCCGATTTAAGCAGAGATAGCTTTCTGGGTGCGCTTAAACGGTTTCTTTCTAGACGTAGTCCCGTAGCCTATATCTATTCTAATAATAGCATAAATTTTATCCGAGCTAAATGGCAGCTTAACGAACTATATACTTTTTTAGATTCTAAAGAGACTCAGGAATGCTTTAAAAATTAGTTCAATAATTGCAGAATATTCTGGAAAACATTACCCCCGCGCCGCGCACTTTGGAGGCCTGTGGGAAACCAACATTAGGAATTACTTACAGCTCTAACTAAAGTTGAATGTGTATTAAATTCACGTCCATTGTGCTTACTAAGTGATGAACCGCATCCAGAGATTTTACGCTCGCACATTTTCTAATGTCTACCCCGTTGCAACAATTACTTGCTTACGTACTTAAAAACGAGAGCGTTAGCTTATTAAATCGCAAAATCTGTTCGATCAGTTAGTACAATCTTATTGGAAAAATGGCATTTAGTATACTTACACACACTATAACTTAAATAAAAATCGAATCCTATTCAGATCGGTACTGTTGTTCTAATTCAGCAAGAAAACACTCCGCCGCTACACTGGCCGACGGGTATTATTGAATGCATTTACCCGCGTAAAGTCGGTGTTATTCGCGTTGTTTCGCACAAAAACGGAGACTTTTAAACGTGCGGTGGTAAAGTTGTGTCCGATTCCAAGGCAATAAAACTCGCAATTTAATTCAGTATTAGTTAAATTTATTGGGTGGCTAATAACTATGTAGTTAGTTATTTTTTTGGAATCTTTAAGATTTCTAAGCCGGGGAGGATTTCCAATTAAACATGAAAACAAAATTTATTCATCGAATTAAGTAATAAAAATTTAATTTTTATTTATTAATCTTTTAGGCCCTCCAAGATTACCTCTTTTCGGGAGCTACACATTATGTTTGCTCCAAAACTGGAATTTTCCTCATTTCACATTCCAGAAATGGGCTAAAAAATATGGAAACGTTTTCGGGATGTACTTAGGCGACTTCCTCTGTGTCGTGACATGTGACTACGATACTTGTAAAGAAGTCTTGAACCGAGTAGAATTTGATGGAAAACCGGATGTTATAGCAGCTCGAATCAGGAATGTTGGAGAGAAACAATTAGGTAAGTACTAGTATTCTAGTCCGAGACAATGTTAGGTATTTTTATTTTCTTATTTTAATTTGAAAGTTATTTTATTAAGAAATTCTGAAATCAGTATAGTGCTATGTGATAAAATTTAGATTTTTACACAAACATATTACACTAGATAAAAAATAAAAATCGATTAATATCTAATTAAATAATTGCAGTATATGAGAAAAAGTGTTACATATTTGGAGAAAGGGGTATATTTATAGCATATATACGAGCCCTGTTTCATAATATTTAGGCCGGTTTACGTTTTCAACAAGCAAATAATAAAAAAAAAATTGTTTCGGCTAGTTTATAATATAAATTTTAAATCTTCAAAAATCGATCTAGTTATTATTACCCGCCTAATACTATGATTTATGGTAAAAAGTGGTCATCTCTTTCTTGGATATTCTGCCGCAATTTTATGCCACTCCAACTTGATTTCAGACATACTTGATTAACAAAACAAGTTCCTTACTTGACCTTAAAACAATATTAAAAAACTAACTTCGAACAGCAATAAACAGGAATAGCAAAGTGATTGACAAGTGAAAATGTCAGTGCCATTGTGTGCGCACATATTTACCAAAAATTCAAGAAATACTCAAAAATAATTAACCACAGTCCTTTTATTTTCAACATAAATGCTTATAACACCTATATATATATATATATATATATATATATATATATATATATATATATATATATATATAAAATTGTGAATAAATTAGCCGAGTCTCTTGCTCTGTCATATAGTACAACACCTTCAATTATAATTAATAGTTAAATTAATTATTATTCTTCAAATTATTAGTATTTAACGAACAGTTCCGCTCATAACTATGTACACCCAGTCACCCAAACAATCTTTAATTTATGTAATTCGGTCAGTCACTCAACATGGTATACCTATGCAAACAATCACTCACGCAGCCTACACCAGCTCAACAAATTAATCCATATCATAACGTAGCATATTATTCTCTACCCAATAATAATGCACCAATGACAAATCTTGCTTACAATCTAGCATCATTCTTGCAACTACCAAACTCTTATGAAAATCAAGGGCAAACTGTCAGGCACAGCGAAAAACGAAGTAGGACTACTGAAACACTAGTTGAATCGGAAAATCAAAACTATTGGCTGGGCGAACCAACACCAACCAGCAACAGATATGAAAATCTACAGCAAGAAGATATGGAATCGACCAGTCACAATGTACAAGACAACAAAGAGCCAAAACCACCACCAATATTTATAACAGGAGTGAAAAATGTCAAACCATTAATAGAGCTACTCCGACAAATAGCAGATAGCAATTACACAATGATCAAGTTAAAATACAGCCCCTAGAAAGCACAGTTTACACTAATTAAGGAATTAATAAATAAAAAGACTGAGTTCCATACGTTTAAATTCAAACAGGAAAAATCGTTTCGGGTAGTATTAAAAAATATACACCACACAACTGATGTAATTGACATAAAAGAAAGCTTCCAAGAAAAGGGTCGCGAAGCTATAAATATATGGAATATATTATAACAAAGCAAAACCAAAACAGAACTACCTTTATTTATATACATATATATATATATATATATATATATATATATATATATATATATATATATATATATATATATATATATACCGGGTGTCTTAGGCCGACTGACACATGGGCGATTAACATGTAAAATTAGTTAATTGTGAATAGTATCTCCCCAGTGCAAGATATTAAGATGAAATTTTGCATGCTTATCCGGGGATACTATTTCTATGGATTTCAATTCAAATCAGTCAATTTACAAGTGTAATATTAGAATAAATTAAGAAAAATTGTAGAAGTACCACGAATGTTATTCATATCTTGAAAATAATAGTATCTAAGCAACAGCTCTGATAGAGTAGGGGTAACGTGCGCGCTGCACAATTTAGAGAGTCGGGTTCGAAACCAACCGACAGCAATATTTATTTTTTAATTTTTTCTTTTCAAAATAATTTTTATTATTATGTTTTTAATCTTTTATTAATATTTAATTTAATAAAGTGGATACATTGTACGTAACAAGATTTATTTATTTAAAAAATATTTTATTATTTGCTTTATTGGGTTATTATAAATTAAATTTCTTCAAATTATAGTTAGCCCTGACGAAAACAAAAAAACGAGAACATTTGATTTGAATAATCAAACGTCAAATGCAGATTTGTATTGTACTATCTTTATTTGTTGCTAGTGTTATTTAAATAATATGGATTTAACTACAAAAGATAAAATTCGTATTGTGAAATTATTTCACATTGGTAATAGCCTACAGCAAACTGCTGATGTATTTTCTGCCGAAAATCCAGAAAAAGTAGTTAATAAATCCCGTGTAAGGCGTATTATTAACAGATTTGAAGAAACTGGGTGTGTTGCTAATCACACAAAGCAGGAAATACAACCAATTGAAAATGAATTTGAAGAAATAATAATTGCGCGGGTTGAAGTGGAGCCTACTATTAGTTTAAGAAGTTTACAAATGGAATGTGGAATAAGTAGAACAAAAATTGCTAGAATACTTAAGAAAAATGGATTTAGAAGTTACAAAGTAGGTAACCATCAAGAATTGCGAGACGGCGACGAAGAAAGAAGAGCAACTTATTGTGAAACAATTATGGATAAAGCCAATGAAAACAGAAACTTTTTGTATTCCCTCTGTTATACCGATGAATGCACATTTACTCTTCATAACGAACCGAATGTGCAAAACTTTCGCCACTGGTCGAAAGATAAACCAACTCTTCAAAATTTATCAAGAACACAATATCCCCAGAAGGTTAATGTTTGGGCGGGAATTTTGGGATCACACATTATTGGACCATATTTTATTGAAGGGACATTGAACGGTCCAAAATATTTAGATTTATTGGAAACAGTAGTTGGGCCTAGATTTACAGAATTAAATATGGAGAGGATATGGTTTCAACAGGATGGGTGTCCAGCGCATAACGTGCAAATTGTCAAAGAATATTTGGACAATTCATTTCCAGATTCTTGGATTGGTTTAAATGGACCAATTAATTGGCCGGCAATGTCTCCTGATCTAAGCCCCTTAGATTTTTTTCTTTGGGGTCATTTAAAATTAAAAATTTACGGCCATTATGAATTGACCACTTTAGAAGACCTGAAAGCGGCAATAAGGAATGAATGTGGGCTTATTTCTAATCGACAGCTAAGCAACGTGAGACAGCAATGTTACGATCGTCTCGGATTTTGCTTAGCGCAAAACGGCGGCCATTTTGAATATTTATTATAATTTTTAAATTTTAATGTTGTAATTAGTAGGTACGATTTAATATTTTTTAAATAAATAAATCTTGTTACGTACAATGTATCCACTTTATTAAATTAAATATTAATAAAAGATTAAAAACATACTAATAATAAAAATTATTTTGAAAAGAAAAAATTAAAAAATAAATATTGCTGTCGGTTGATTTCGAACCCGACTCTCTAAATTGTGAAGCGCGCACGTTACCCCTACTCTATCAGAGCTGTTGCTTAAATACTATTATTTTCAAGATATGAATAACATTCATGGTACTTCTACAATTTTTCTTAATTTATTCTAATATTACACTTGTAAATTGACTGATTTGAATTGAAATCCATAGAAATAGTATCCCCGGATAAGCATGCAAAATTTCATCTTAATATATTGCACTGGGGAGATACTATTCACAATTAACTAATTTTACATGTTAATCGCCCATGTGTCGGTCGGCCTAAGACACCCGGTATATATATATATATATATATATATATATATATATATATATATATATATATATATATATATATATATATTAAGGCAGATTGGCACACCCAGCAATGGGTAAAAAGTCGTGATGATATATTTATTTATATATATATATATATATATATATATATATATATATATATATATATATATATATATATATGTAACATTAAACTACTAGAGATTCCTCAATGTATAAGGTACCAAAATTTTAGACATACAAAAATTATTGTTAGAATACTCCACGCTGTGTAAAATGTGCGGCCTTCCACCAAACTGTCTCAGAAAAACCAGAGACAATAATACTATATGTGCATACTGCAACGGACATCACCCAGCAAACTACCGCGGATGCATTATACATAAACAATTACAGCAGAAACTAATCCAGGATTAAGTGAAAGACGCATGCCTCCCAGATTAGTAGAACCAGCTACCACTTACAGTCAAGCATACAGACAAGTTGCACAACCAGTAAAGGTATTAACAACAGAAAATTCTTAATAAAATCATCTTTGGATCTCAGTTCAGACCGTACGCCAATTATAATAACCATATACACCCAGATACTTCAGAAACCAAAAGAACCAACTCTGTACAGCAAAAAAAAACTGACTGAAAATTATTCCGTAAAATATCAGACGAAAGTATTAGTCTAGATATTCCATTAGAAACTGAAGCAGACATAGAAGTTGCAGTTCAGGTACTTACTAAAACAATTCATACTACAGCTTGGCAATCAACACCGGACCGGCCAGAAACGTATGTTAAGGAAGCAGTGCTAACAAATGCGCAACTAATCTCCACAAAAAAAAACTAAGGACAAGATGGCAATTAACGCGATCCCGACATGATAAACAAAGACAACAAAATTACAAAAGAACTAACTCAGGTAGTTAAAAATCTGAAAAATTAATCTATTCAGGAATACCTAAATGAACTAGAAGCAACTCAGGCCACTGACTATTCGCTGTGGAAGGCAATTAGAAAATTCAAAAGACCTCAGATTGAAATACCCTCCATCAAGACTGCAGATGGTAGCTGGTTAAGATGTAATATACAGAAGGCTGATGCACTTGTCAAATATCTTTCGAAGGTGTTCCAATCATATAATATTGCAACTAATCCTGATGATGAAAACGAACTCCAACGAACACTAAATGCACGACATCAAATAAGCCCACCATTAAAAAAAAATAGAACTGCAGAAGTTCGAACAGTTTTTCACCAAGAACTAAATCCATAGAAAGGAGCAAGGTTCGATCTGATCACAGGAAAAGTCTTACGTGAAATCTCCGAAAAATGTATAAAAATAATCACATATTTATAATGCAGCGTTACGGATGGAATATTTCCCTAGTCAATGGAAAGTGGCCCAAATTATTATGATTCCCAAACCAGGGAGAAATCTAATACAACTAGAATCATATTAACCCATAAGTTTACTACCCCACTTATCCAAAATGTTTAAGAAACTTCTGTTAAAACGTCTGCAACTAGTCTTGGAAGAAAAAAAAATAGTTCCTGATCATCAATTTGATTTTCGCGTACGACACAGAACCACAGAACAAGTGCACCGAATTATCAAACAAATAAATCAAGATTTAGAAAACACGATACTGCTCAGCGGCGTTTCTCAATATTCGACATGCTTTTGACAAGGTTTGGCATAGAGGACTATGTTACAAAATGAAAACCATACTACCATATCAGGCATATAATACACTGCAGTCCTTTCTCAGCGACAGACATTACTATGTAAAACATTAAGTTGCATATTCAGACCAATATTATCTGGAGTACCGCAGGGTTGTTTGCTAAGGCCGACACTTTACAGCCGATATATCTTAGGATCGCATGACAGTCCCAACTTGGCCACACGAAATCTACAAGAACATCTAGACGACACAGAAATCTGGTTGAAAAAATGGAAAATTAAAGCGAATGAAGACATATCGTTGTATGTTATATTTACCATGAGAAGAGACACTGAATGGCCTACAACTAACTCGAATCGACAAGGTCAGATATCTTGGTTTCCATTTAGATAGAAGAATGATATGGAAGAAACATATATTTACCAAGCGGAAACAATAGGGAATAAAATTTAGAAAA
Organism: Harpalus rubripes; assembly: GCA_963082715.1. Classification (NCBI taxonomy): domain Eukaryota; kingdom Metazoa; phylum Arthropoda; class Insecta; order Coleoptera; family Carabidae; genus Harpalus; species Harpalus rubripes. Next base: position 61,523,442 of record OY720449.1, on the reverse strand, counting down.
ATGTATTGGATGTTAGGAAGTGAATCGCGGATGTCGTTAGAGAACAACTTGCTCTTATATAAAACTATGCTGAAGCCAATATGGACGTACAGGATTAAACTGTGGGGTACAGCCAGTAACTCAAACATAGAAATATCCCAAAGATTTCAAAATAAAGTCCTACGAGTAATTTATTAATATACACTATTCAACAGGCTGACGCTGAATTATAGAACAGGGAAATACAAAAATAGAACAATATAAAAATAAATTTAATAACATAATCATGTAGGTAGGTGTATATACAAATATGAAAGTGCGAGCACGTAAATCATATGCTAGGTCGATTCCGATGCTACTAATTTAAGTTCATATACAAATTTATTATGAAAAATTTCTACTGAGGGATGGAAATTGTTATACAAAGAACACGTAGTAGAAATATGAGATTTGTAAAATATTTTAGTATGTGGAGCAGGAAGATGAAAAGGAATAAGGTTTCTGGTTTTAAAAGATGGTACCTTGAAATACAATTGAGAAAGTGATTGACAGTCGCCCATTTATTAACTTATACAAATGAATTAAAGCTAATTTGTGTCTACAAACTTGCAATGTATCAAAATTAAATATTTGCAATAATACATTATATGGAAAACCACGATTTGGGTAATAATTCATTATTTTGTAATATAAATACTTCAAAAATCTTTTCTGGATACTTTTAATGCAAGTGATTTGCAAACAATAATTTATCATTATGTATGACGTCCGAGTTACAATAATTAGATTTGAAATATGTTTTTTTAAAAACATTTATTAGCCAGGTGATAACAGATACAATTCAAAGCTTGACTTGACTCTTCAGAGTAACAATTCTAACTTGAGTCTTCAGAGTAACAATTCTAACTTATCTATGTTCTTAGCACTATTTATAATATGTGTCTATATATGCTTACGTGTTAGTAAGATACGGCGATACCAGATAATTCATTAAATATAGATATATATATATATATATATATATATATATATATATATATATATATATATATATAACTCCTCCATCCTAACAGAGCCGTATCGGTTTTATTTATTTCATCTAATTCAATTATTGAATGAGCCTTTGATTTTTTACATAATTTAATCTTTGTTTTATATAATAGTAATAATACTATACTAATAACAATAATAATTACAATAATGGATGTATTAACAATGGGGTGACTTACAGAATCAGGGGTGTTTATATCATGGATTTTAGAATGCTCATTTATTTTAATATCTAAATTTTCAATTTGCTTCAAGGTTACATTTTTATCTGTTAACTGATTATTTGGTATTTTGAAATCAATGTTCTCAAAAATAATTTCTTTATTATATATTACAGAATTTTCTAAATGATAGTCATTAATTTGACAATTATTTTTCGTAATGAACTTATATACTCCTCTAATTGATTTATGTTTTTCGTAATTATTACATTTTATATTTACATTCTGATCTTTATTTGAAGCAATTATAATAATATTTGAATTTTCAATTTTTATTACAACGAAACTATCATGAATAGAATGATACATGCATTCTTTATTATTCTGTGTTTTAATAATATTTTTTAAACAATTGTTTAATTCTATGAAATTTGAATGACAAAAATATTTTTCTTTATTACTAACACATTTATTAATATCATATAATTTATTATCCATTTCCATTATAAATGCCTTATTTGAATTAAGCATAAACATTTTATTTTCTATAAACATTGGAATTGGTGTTAATTGGGTTAGTATTACAGGGTTAGTATCATAAATAGGAATCTCTAATAAGTATTCTATTATATTATCGTGAAGTTTACAATGGCTTGATATTTGTTCCGAAATATCCCAAAAATTAAGTTTCGATATTTGATTAGTAATTTTTTGCAAATCTTCCAAAGAGATGATGGACGAATGAACTTCGTTCAAATTGCAGAATGTAAGACTAGTCTCTATTTCGGCAATAATTTCGATTAGGTTGACTGTTAATAAAATAATTTGATTTATTGTGTCTTTAATTATAAAAGTATTTTCCCAAGATATTGTTTCGTTTAAGATTTTTCGAATTTGCATAATTCTACTTTCTAACATGATTTCATTGTGTTTAATATTTTCGAGTTGTTTATTGAATTTTGCCATTATTTCTTTATTTATCTTCACATTTTCAAAATTTTGATTTTGAAGATTTCTTTGATTTTCATTAATCTTTTGAAATAATTTTTCATATTTTTCGCCGTCAAAAGCGTCAAGATTTCCGGTAATTGATTTTACTATTGTTCCGAGACCATTTAATATTCCTCGTTTGCTTCTTTTATTATTCGCAATTAATTTTATCTTGTTTTCCAATCTATTGAAATTAAATTCTAATATATTTATATATGTCGTTAATTCCGTTTTATATTTATTATCTTTTATACTTACATTATTAATATATGTTAATATTTTATTCTTATTCATTTGTATCTTATTAAATTCATTAATTATACTAGTAAGGTTATATTTAAAATAGCTATATAGCGAATGGATATATAAGTAAGCTTTACCTAATTCTAAAATGTTTAGTCCGGGGTTGTTGTTTATTTCTTCTAACTCGTCGATGCCTTCTGCGCATCTGTAACATTTGTAAATAATCGTGGTTTTTTAATTTTGTCAATCTTATGTTTTTTGTTTTGATTAATTTTAATAACGCCTAATTTTGGAATATACTTTTCAACTTTGTGAATTTTAAAAAGGGGTTTCTTGATTTTTTGTATTCGGCGTTTACCTTCTTTTATAAGCACATTTTCAGGTATTTTATCGGGATTTGTATGAGTTGGATCATGTCGCTTATTTTTCTCTTTTTCAATATTTTCTTTAATTTTCGAATGAATAGTTTTCATTTTTTCTTTATGGTTTATTAAATGTTCTTCCGTTATAGGTTCAGTTTCAAAAGGATCTTTTCGATTTTGTCCATATAGAATTTCTAACGGTGTATGTTTAGTTATAGAATGTATGGAATTATTATAAGCAATTATTGCGTATTTAATTTTGATTTCCATGGTTTCAGTTTTAAATTCATTTCTTTGGTTTATTATAGATGTTCAATTATTGTACTATGAAATCGTTCTATGCAACCGTTACTTTTGGGATTATCGACACACGTCATGTGGGCCTTAATTTTATGCATTTTAAAGAGATTTTGTATTAAACCATTATTAAACTCTGTTCCCGAATCATGTGTAATTTTTGATGGTATTTTATACTGATTAAAGTATTCTAATAATTTATCTGCTACTGATATAGCGGTCATATTTTTTATGTAATATATTTGACCAAATTTAGAAAATTGATCAATTATAGTGAGATACTTTTTATTTTCTAAGGTAAGAGTGTCAATAGATAAAACTTCAAATGGTTCAGAAGGAGTGGGTGTTAGATTATCTTTTAATTGGAACGGATTTCGTTCATATTTATTTATTTGACATAAGTCACAATTATTAATATATCGTTGTACATCGTTATAGAGATTTGGCTAATAATATTTTCGTTTTAAGCTCATATATGTTTCGAGTATACCACGGTGGTTGGTCTTTCCTTCATGGTGGTTCATGATCGTATTAACTTGTTCGTTTTGCAATTCTATGTCTTCTAAGAGGTATTCGCATTTCACTAATTTGTAAGAATTTTTTACAAAATTTTTCATAAGAATATCATTAAATTTCAGGTGTAGATCTTTTTCAAAAAGACAGTAATATGTACAATTTGGTGCAAGATAATTTCTTAAAAAATTATTTATTTCAGTTTCTAAATTGTTTTTATTAAGTTTTATTGTTAATCTTTGCTTTGAATTATTAAATAATTTAATTAAATTTACCTCTGTTTCTTTATCATGTACGGAAATGACTAATTGATTTCTTCCGCTATTTATTTCTATTTCTTTGTATGTTATGCCGTTGACTTCATTTTCTAAATCTGAATGGACTGTGTTAAGATCTTCCGAGAGATCTTCAGAATCTGAATAATTAGGGATTATACTATCATTATCATTGATATTAATTTCATTATTTTCTAAATTATGAATAACAATTTTTACATGTGTTTCAGCGAAAATTTCTTTAATTAAATTTTTAATGGTTTCAAAATTTTGTTTGTCACATCCGGAACATATACGCGGCATGTGTAATTCCTCTATATCATTGAAGATAATACTCTTTTAATTTAATCAAACATTTCTTGATATCACACATTCTTGGCTTATCGAAATATTTTTCTTTCGTGATCAAATGGAATAAAATATTCTTGTTATATATAGGCTGTATATAAATATCACCTTTCTTCTTTTGTTTCTTTTCCAAATAATTTTTACTTTTAAATTTATTATTAATTTGTAAGGCAAAATCTTTACCTAATTTCTTATCAGCACTTATACAGTGGACAATATTGTTATTATTTTCAAATATATCTTTAGTTACTTCTATAATTTGGAATTTTGGTTTTATTCTAGAAAGAGCATCGGCATTACTGTTTAATAAACCTTTTTTGTATTCTACGTAGTAATTAAATTCGTCTAATTTCAATTTCCAACGCATGAGCTTGGAATGAGGATCTTTAAGTGACATCAGGTAAACAAGTGGTTTGTGATCGGTGATCAATTTAAATTTTACGCCATATAAATATGGTCTAAAATATTTGGTAGCCCAAACTATGCTTAATAATTCCTTTTCTATAGTACTATAATTTATTTCGTGTTCATTTAGAGTACGTGAGGCATATGCTATTGGTAAATCTTTTCCTTCTAACTTTTGACTTAAAACAGCGCCTATTGCATAATTAGATGCATCTGTAGTCAAGGTGAACTCTTTTGTAAAGTCTGGGTATTGGAGTATAGGGGCATTTATTAAAAGTTTTTTACTTGATTCGAAACTTTCTCGATACTTTTTATCGTCTAAATTTATATTATTACCCTTTTTTAACATTTAGTTAATGGTTTAGTGAGCTGTGCGAAATTTGGAATGAATTTCCTATAATAACCTAGGAGTCCAAGATAGGTTTTTATTTCTTTCTGTGTTTTTGGTTAGGAAATTCTTTAACTGCTGCAATTTTATTCGGGTTCGGTTTTATTCCGTCTTTCGAAACGATATGTCCTAAATAGGCAACTTCTTTATGAAAAAATTCAGACTTGTCGATTTGTATTTTTAAATTATGTTCTTTTAGTCGTTTAAAAACCTTTCTAATGTTAGTTACATGTTCTTGTAAGGATGTGCCGAGGACAATTATATCATCCATATACACTAAACAGATTTTGTTTATATAATCTTTAAGAACGTGATTTACTAGTCTCTGAAATGTAGCTGGGGCATTTTTCAAGCCAAAGGGCATTCTGGTAAACTCGTAATGACCTTGGTCTGTCGAAAAGGCAGTTTTGGGAATTGATTCTTCAGACATTTGAATTTGGTGAAAACCGGAAGCAAGATCAAGAGTAGTATAATATGTATTACGCCCTAGTTTATCTAATATATTGGTGATATTGGGTATTGGAAATTTGTCATCTTCGGTATTAGAATTTAGTTTACGGTAGTCAATGACCATCCGATATTTTCGTTTGCCAGAGGCATCCATCTTCTTCGGGACAATCCACACTGGAGACGACCAGGGTGAATGTGATTCTTGAATTATTTTATCGTCCAAAAGTTTTTCTACTTGGTCATTTATTTCTTTTTTATAACACTCAGGATATCTATAATTTTTAGAATAAACTGGTACATTATTTTTACTGTGAATAACATGTTTGATAGATGAGGTATGAGATAAGGGTGTATTCTCTTTTGGGAAAATTTCATGGTAATCTTGAATAATTTTTATTAACTCACGTTTTTCTTCGTTATTAAGATGATCAGTTCTTACTTTTATTTCGTCATTATCCATTAAATTATTTTCTTCAATTTCATTAAAATATTGTAATTTAATTAATTTATTTTGAATATATACTGTTTTATTATTGAAATTTATTTGTGCATTTAATTTTTCTAATGCCGGAGTACCAAGTAAAATATTAAATTTATTATGAAAATTATACAAATAACATTTTATTTCTATTCCTTCTATATCGAATAAAACATACACAGTACCTTCAGTTTTACCTGTAGCTGTCATGAATGAAAATTTTTCTTTGTGTATTTTAAATCTATTTTTATTTTTGTAAACAAAATTTCTATTTATCAAATTAATTGAGGAACCAGTATTAAAAAGTATGATATAATCATGAATTTTAAAAAAAGGAAGTTTTGAATTACAATCTATATTTAAGTTTTCGGCAATACATTGAGGCCTGTTAACTCTAAAAAATTATCGTTTGAATTTGTTTCAATGTCATTATCGCTTTCTGTATACAAGTATTGTTCATTGTCGTCTGTTGTTAATTCAGCGGATTCTTGTGATACTTCTTCATCGCAATTTTCATTACAATGTAACTCTTCTACAATATAATTAGGATTTGGTCCTAATGGCGTGAAATAATTTCTATTTTGTCTGGGTTCAAATGTCTGCTTTGTTTGCAATGACATAGGAGTAGGTTTCACTCCTTGAGCATTTTTAATCTGTTGACGAGGTACAAAAGTTTTATTTTGATTAGGTCTATTTTGAAATTTTATTGGACCTGTAGGAAATGAATTCTCGGGGAATTTCATAGGAGAAATATTTGGTAATTTATGCACTGGTTGTCTTAATCCTGGTGTAGGTGCATATTTCAAATATTGAAAATCATTATTAAGAAGGTTTTCGATTTCGTTTAAATTTTGCGGATTTCTTGTTGCAATATTATTACGATATGGGTCAGATATATTTGTTATAAAGTGTGTTACAATAAGTTTTTCAGCGAATTCCGAGATTGCTGATTTACGATTATTATCATGTTCCTCTATTGATAATCGAGATTTGAACATAAGAAATTTTTCTTTAATAACCTCAAACAGTTTGTATGGGTTTTTAATATTATTTATTTTTAAAATATCGTTCGTTATAGTAACGCAAGTTGATTTATCTTTGAATGTATTGACTAAGTGTGCTCTTAGGTCATTCCATGTATTAAACTCTAAATCTTTAATACTTTCTAATGCTTTTCCAACGATTTTTGATTTTATACTTAAAAAGCCAACACATTTGTCAAAATCATCGAGTGGTGGTTCTATAGTAGCAAGTAAATTTTGTATTGCATTCACTGCGTTTATGAATGGACTTAATTTGTTTGTATTACCATCGTATTGTGGTATTGTACTTAGAGCGAAAGTAACTTTGCTAGCTCGGTCGGCCATTATTACTTCACAAATATAATATTATACTTTTACAAAGTAAATAAACAATTTTATTTATATAGTATTAGTAAGTGTTAGTACTTACATTAATAAACTTGTCAACACTATGATGGTTGAAATCTTCATCTAATGATGTGTAGATTTGTTGTTCCCAATGAACTTGGCAAAAGGTGTTCTCGATGAACTGGAGAGATGTTCTCAATGAACTGGACACTAGGACGGCACTCGGTATACGGGCTCTGTTGTCCTGGTGAACGACGACGGACTGCACACTCGGTGTACGGGCTATGTTGTCCTGGTGAACGACCACGGGCTCTGCACTTGGCGGCACGATGCAATCGGAGTTATGTTACTCTAGTTACGGACTCTCGCTTTGCGGGCACGGTGTAACTTTGACTTCGAATATTGTACTGTTGTTGGCCGTGAAGCTCCTGACTCTACTTGTAGTGGTACTATGGATGCTTCTTAGGTTTGGTTCTCGTGAATAAATGTAGATGCAACCGAGAATGTCACTTTAACGAATTAATTCTGTTTTCAGCAGAATTTCGGTAATAAACTCGTTTCACTGATCCTACCGACTGCGCCAGTTATAATAATTAGATTTGAAATATGTTTTTTAAAAACATTTATTAGCCAGGTGATAACAGATACAATTCAAAGCTTGACTTGACTCTTCAGAGTAACAATTCTAACTTGAGTCTTCAGAGTAACAATTCTAACTAACTTATCTATGTTCTTAGCACTATTTATAATATGTGTCTATCTATGCTTACGTGTTAGTAAGATACGGCGATAACAGATAATTCATTAAATATAGATATATATAACTTCCGCTATATCATTGGTAAAAATAAGTAACAAGGGAGACCCTAAATTGGACTCTTGAGGTACTCCTGACGTGGAAATTAAATTGGACGAGTTAAATGAAAAAGTACGTAATTTATTAATCAGTGTAGCATGGTCAATTTTCATTTCTTTATGGCTGTAGAAATTTGTTCTTCAGATATATTATGTAAACGAACGAAATAACTATCTATAATAGACGACTCTTCATTAATTTGAATATCAGTGGAAGTTGAGTAGACGCTTTTGAAGTAATCCGCAAATGCTTCAACAATCTCATCAGCAGAATTTAATGAATGTGAAATATAAAACATATTATTAGGATAATCGTTATCCTTTGATTTTGACTTAATTAAAATTCCAATAATATTTTGCATTACTATTAACTTACGTTTCACATTTATGAAGATAAATTTTATAAAAAATTTTGATGTCACTTTAATTTGTTTTTTTTAACTATTAAATATATACAATGCAGAGTATAAGAATACACAAACCGAATCGACATTCCATTTGCTCCCAATCAAATTGTGCAACTAAATTATACATGTCGATATAATTTGCCTTTTTAAAATTGTATTTTTTTACCATTTAAATTAACAGTGGTTTCAAAAGTTTTATTTGCAATATAATTTACATTTTAGAACAGGATGATGTTCATATTCTCTGTAAAATAAGGAATTATTTTCGTGATATGTTGCACAATTTATGTTCGAAAATATCAAATCTAACATTCTATTATTGTTGTTAACAATAGTATTATATTGTCTCAAATTTAACGAGATAAAATGTCAGATAATACTGTTGAAATTCTGCAATTTGAATTATCATTGCATAAAAACGGTACATTAAAGTCTCCTAAAATAATACATTTACTAGTGTACAGAAAAGGTAATGATTCTAAACATTCTAATAAACTAATGTACAAATCAACTGATGCTGCAGGAGGTATATAAACAAGTAATGTCAATATTTTGTAATAAATTTTGGAATGGAACAGAAAGAGACACACTCACTGAACTTAAGTTATTTTTAACATAAATCATCACTCCGCCACGACGCGAAGCACTACACTTAAAGGAAATTTCTATCCTGACGGTAAATTTAGTAAGAATTATCAGAAAGTTCAGAATCCAGGACCCCGGGATTGTGTTCCCTGTATCGTCTGTCATTGATTGCAGTACTGATTCAATGTTAAATGAATTTGTTTTTGTTAAAATAATGCTGCTCGATTGTTGTTTCGCTTCTCTCAATTCAGATTGAAGTGAAAGAGTTATATCTTTTAAAAAAATTATTGTCTCGGATTCCTTTAAACAGGTGTTGCAAAAGATTTTTACGGATTCAGTTGCTGATCTCGTTAATATAGTAACGTCAACAAATGTAAGTTGCACGCATGTAAGATGAGTAGATCTTTTGCATCTATAATAAGGAACAGTGACTTTATTATCGTTGCTTGCATGTTTATCGCAGTTGGGACAGATATTTGACATTTTTAAATCGAGATTAACCGAAGATAGTCGAAGTGGTCGATCCTTGACTTTTGCAACAAATTTAAAATTGTTGTACGAACTTGCTTGGCGCTTCAGAGAATTGGCGGCTCATGCCCATTGAAATAAAAATTATAATTTTAACGAATTCAGTTATACATGACTCAAAAGTGTCATTAGTACGTGATAAGATCAAAAAGTTAAGTGAAAAATATAATACAAAACTTTAAATGCATCCCAACGACCTTACTACTGCACTCCTAAATGATGAAGATAAAGTAAAACGGCTAAAAGCTGCTTTTTTATGCATGATTTTACCTTATTCCATTTTTCATCGATGTTTTCTTCATTTCTTTCGATGTTTATTATGTTTGTGTTTTTTTTTTGACATAGTCTCTTCGTTCTTGTTTGTTGTTCAATTTCTCTTTATTCCATTTTACTTGTTCTGTTTTACTTTTTAGTACTCTTTTAACTTTTTTTTATTGTTACTGCTACCATATAGTGGTCCGCGGTATGTTCTCACGTCCGTTATTGATGTTTGTCTTCGTTTCTCTATTAGTATGTGAAGTTCACGTTATTTTATGTTGCCGCGGGTGTTTGTATCTTGTGCTGCGTAGGCTTATTTGTGCTCCTATTGCAAAATTACAAAGTCTCTGTCCATTGTCATTTGAGTTTTCATGAATCGTGTGTTTTCCTGCTACTTCTTTGATGTATTCTTCTTTTCCTGTTTGGGCGTTCATGTCTCGTATTAGTATTTTTTAGTCCTCTGTTGCTATCTTTTCAAATTCTACTTCCAGTTAGTTTTTCATAGAATTTCTCTTTTCCTTCTTTCTTTGAATTTTATGTAGGTGCGGTTACATTCAGTATTGAAATATTGAGCGGGTTTCCTTTCACTGTAATATATGCCATACGTTCGTTTATTGGATTAAATTGTATTATGCTGTTTTTCATTTGCTTCATCACCATAAAGGCTACTCCGTGTTGTCCTTGTTTTTCATTTCCAGAGTAGAAGAAGGTAAAGTTATTTTTATTTATTTATCCTTTCCCTTTCCATCTTGTTTCTTGTTTTTCCGCTATATGTATCCCTTACTTTCCTAGTTCTAAACTTAATTATGCCATTTTCCCTACTGACAAGCATTGTTCATACATTCCATGTGCTAATTTTAATACCTTTATTTTTTTTGTTCTTTTTCTTTTTATTTTTTCTTATTTTATTGTGGTTTTCATACTCTTTTTTTTTCTTTATCCTCTGTCGCCTCTTTTGTTAGTTTTTTGGTACGTTCTGTTTTTTATGGCTTCCCATACATATGTTTTCCCTTTTATTGTTTTTTTTTGGTACCCTATTTTGACATCTTTTCCGGGTCCTTAATATTCATTTGAGATTTTGGCAATGTTTTTCTGTATATTTCTTCCCTCTACTTTTAAGTTATTACTTATATAGATTTTTTCTTCTCTCAGCTTGGCATTGTTTTTCAGTATTTTTAGTTTATCTGTCCATGTCCCTACTTCTGCAATCATCATGTCTCTTTGTTACTTTATTGCCTATGCTGATTTTAAATTGATTTTAATGTCCAATTTATTGTTTATGTATTCTTTTACTTTTTTGCTTATATTTGGTTGTCTTTATCCATTTTCATCCCTAGTATCACAATGTTATTTTTTCTTACTTCTTTGTCTTGTTCTAATTTATTTTTCATTTTTTCTTTTAATTTTATCATTTCTTCATTGTCTATTCCCTTTTTTCTTTTGATTTCTCTAGATCTTCCACTCATTTTTTATGCTATTACTTTTAATTGCACGTTCTTTTTCTTTTCCCTTCATTTCTTGGATATCTTTGTTTATTATTCGATGTTTTTTATAATATCTTTGTAAAACCTTTCCACTTCCATCTTTATTTCTTCACTTCCTTTTTTTACTTCCTCTACTTTCTTTTTAATGTCACCTACATTCTCAGCTAGATATTTTAGTGACTCCTGTATTCCTTTTAATATTTCTTCCATGTCTGTTTCTTTTGTATTATCCGTCGTTTTTACCTGTTTTATTGGTGAACGGCTTAGCAATGCACTTTTTTTAAGATTCTTCCTCCTATATCCTCTTCATCTGATTTGTCGCGTTTCCTTGTTGAATTGTTTTTTTGTCTACTTATTAGTTTCTTGTTTTGTGTCGTTATATTTGTTTATGCTATTTGCTAGTAGGTGTCGTCAATGGGGTTCTTTTGTAGAATGTAGGTTTCTATTTCTTCAGTCGGTGTTTGTGGTCTTCCTGTTTCTCCGCTTCTTACCGTTAGATGTCGCCCATGGCACACGTGTTTTGTATTTTGTTTTATAAGCTAAAACTACACTTAACGTCTATATAACTTCGCATTGTTTTCAGGTCTTTTATGCTTTGTTTTTCTCGTTCTGTCTTCCTTGCTACTTCTCCTGTCGCCTGTTCCGCCTTTCTTCCCTTGTTCGTGTAGGTGTTTTACATGAAATAGAGTTTGCCTATTATTTCCTGAAGGATTGTTTTTGATTTTCCTACCGTGTTAATTTCTTTCTCCAGGACTCTTAGCGTTTGTTTATGTATCGTCGCTTTGACTTTTTTATTTGGCCACTTTATTCTTTTTTTATTGTTTACTTGCCTCGGTTGTCGGTGCAGATATATGAAATTATATTTGAGGTTATACCCTGAAAGATATTAATGTCTTTCCCTACCATGGTTTAATTCCAGTGAATTTTCTTCTCTGGGTTCTTTAGTGTTTGTTTATTTGTTTCTTTCTCGTCTGTGATTTATTTACAGCTTCTATCGCTTATAATTAATTTTTTTCTGCCTCCAACTTTTACCATGTGTTCAATCAACTTAACATTATCTTTGAATTTATAATAAAAATAAAATATAGAATTTTCAAGAATTTAACTAGGGGAAAATATGAGTTTGTAGACCTGCATTTTATTGAAATAAATAAATTTGTCCTTACACACTAAGTTTTATTCTATCACACAATTAACCCTCGAGCCGGCGCGCTGGTGCAAATGTGCTACCAGTATCAATCAGATGGGTGTTGCTGGAGGTTCATAGAGTTGATTTCGTGCGCTGTGCGTTCCAATATTTTAGCAGCTATTGCCAAGTGTGTATAAGGTATTCGTCTCCTCAACAATCGACCATAGCTCAAATATAGTTAATATCAAATTTGCTACCGCGTGCCTGATCAATTTTATTACTTTTAAAAAAAAGTTAAGTATTTACCTACTTCAATTTTGTTATTTAATATGGCTAGTACAATAAATTTTATTTCATCTTTTATTTTGTATGGAATTTTATTAATACACATTTTGAGAAATAAATGGGCGCCATTTTGAAGTAATTAAAGTAAAACTATGATATTTTGATATCATTGTGAAGCTAATTTTTTGTTTTATTTTACGAACCTGTTTCTATATAATGCCTAATACAGGACTAATGCCAAACACATTTTTTGTAGTGTCAGTTAAAATTGAGAAAAAGCTTACAATTTTGCCGCATATTTTCCAAAATTTGAGGACAACAACTAAATCAATGCAAATAATATTGCCGTATAAGAAAGTATATTTAAAAATACACAAATTATAAAAAAATATAAAAACTAAAAATAAAATTATATATATATATATATATATATATATATATATATATATATATATATATATATCACAAATTAATTGGGTCTCAGAAACTATAAATGTTACGAGGTCGGTTAAATAGGCAATGTTGTGCAGTTTTGAGTACTCATTCAAATTCCGTAGAGAAGCTACTAAAAAAAAAAAAACAGAAAATCGCGATTATATGTAGATGTCAACTCCGTAATTACAAACGATATAAAAATATGTTTCATATAAAATTTTCATGATTTGATGAGACAAACTTAAAAATATAAAAATGTAATATTGTTACACGTTTGAGCGGGTGGGGTCTGTCAGGACAAAATGTCACGCGGCAATTATTTTAAATTTTAAAAAAAATTTTTTATAGGTAAAACAGTTGCTATTCAGATACTTGAAAGGTACTGTGGCGGTAGAAATTTTAAAAATTTGCCGTGCACTCACAAACCACACCCGAGAGACGGAGGGTTAAATAAATATGATATGATGTATAATGTTACAGTAAATGTACATTCTGGGATGATGTGCACATTGCCCGACAAATACGTTTAAAATTGGTTTCGCGTGCAATTCTACTAAATGTAACAATAACCTCAGCTAACGCACAAAACTCACCCCGAGTTTTCCAAGATTGACTTTTGTGCGTTGGATGAGGTTATTGTTGTTGTGCTTGATTGAATTGCAAGAAAAAATTAGTTTTGGGCAAGTATCTATATTTACCAGTACAATACAGTAACATATACATTTAATTCTGAAATATTCATAGAAAAATTTGATTTTTTTTAAATTTTGCATTTCTCTAGTAACATTGTGTATGAATAAATTTGTGGACTACTGTATATCATGCATGATTACGTTCTCCATGTTGGATGAAAAATTTAAAAAAATATATGAAATAAATTTTGATATTTATTACGTCGAATGCGAATGGCTCTTATATGATACATGAAACATTTATAAATTTGCTTAAATTAATCTGTACAGTATATTCTAAATCTTATTCTCTGTTAAGTATGTCAATTCTCAAACTTTACATGGTGTTATTGGAGACTAAATATATTTGTGCATACCTCTTATTCACCTGGAAATAATAGGTGAAATTTATATTCAGGTTGCATTTTACATTATAGACATATTTGATATATTGTTTGCAGGAATATTCTTCACCGATGGTCCCTTCTGGCATGAACAAAGACGTTTCACATTGAGACATTTAAGAGATTACGGATTCGGGAGACGTTTCGACAAATTAGAAGATCTTATTAATGAACAAATAACTCATTTAGTAGAATTTATGAAGTATCCAAAATACAGCCCAGAAAACAGTGTAAGTGTCCTACATAAGTTATAATGAATCACGATTAGAATAACCTGTATTTATTTTTTATTCTGCATTTAAAACTTCTCAGTTTAATGTTAAATTTATATACATGTAACTTACTTATGTTAAAATTTGAATATACCTACGTAGATAGGATTCCCTTATATGTATATAAATTTGCAATACAAGTGATATCTTCATCAAAATGTATTTTTCCAGGTTTCAGGCTACAAATTATTATTATTTTTAATAAAACTAGACATTTTTTTAGTCATTATTTTGAAAATCCCTAATGAATTAATGGTCATTTGAAGTCATTAGAAACTCACTTAATCAATCATGATTTTATTCGGAGTTTTAGCAAATTTTTCATATTTTGGGTAGTTTTTTTCCTAATTTGTTTTAAACAAGCATTACTGAATTCTTTGTAGCTAACTTATTCGAAAGTGCATTCATAATAATAATCTTAATAATAATAATAATAATAATAATAATAATAATAATAATAATAATATAAAAAAATTATTAAATATGTAGGATATTGTTCGGGCGGATAACGCGTTATACTTCCCAGACATCATGTTTCCAATCCAGTTGAACTCTATCATGAGCATCTTCGGCATGGAACCAGCGCAACACGACACGCCACGCTACCGCCAGTTCCGCCAAGTGGGTCGTGCGGTGCTGCAGCTACAACAAGGCCTCTTTGGCATCATGGTCATGAATATGAAGCCCTGGACCAGGTATATCGCTCCAAAAACTACAGGCTATTACAATTTGAGACAAAGCAACAAAGTACTTTTCCCTTTCTTCAGAGTAAGTACAACCAACATACATGTATAAATTTTGAACTGATAAAAAGGACCATACATATTTCACATGAAAATAGTTGTTTTTTTATTCCATTGACTATCAAACAACGTATTTTTTCCAAAACTAAAGTCCTAAAATTAATGAAAATGTAAAGAGGTAATTTTGATGGTGATATCTAATGTCATAGTGACAGCAATGTACCTAATGTCACTGGGATATACAATATAAATTTTGTTAAAGAATAATAATAATTAACGTATCAGAGGTTAGGGTAGGTTAGGTTAAAGCCCATTGAATAATATTTCAAATTTGTGCACAACACATATAGAATATTACTGATACATGATGACGTAGTGAAGAAAACTCATCTTAAACGCTTATAATGCAAACTATTAAATGTCAATGGCTTACGCTTAAATTGTTAAACTTATTTTATCTTTAAGATCAAATATACTTATATGTATACATACATGTAATTGGGAACGTAATGTTAAAATAATTTTCAGCAAGTTATTGAGGAAATAAAAAATAACAAAATGAATGATGAAGAAGTAAGATGTTTTTACGATCTATATTTCAATAAAATGAGGGAAAACGAAGAAAATAAGGAAGAAGATAATACCTTTTCAGGTAAAATGTATTTAAATATACGAGGGTGGTTTGATGAATATAGTAAAAAAGCAAGTTTATTATCGTATTTTTTTTCTGAAAAACTTATTTTATATCTCCATTGAGGCTATAATACTAAATACATAGTGAATATCTAATTTTTTCATTCCGTCGGAGAAATAGCTTTTGTCAAAGACTGCAAAATACGCATTGATCGCGATAATGACATCCTCACTGGACAAGAATTTCTCCCCATAAACTAAATTTCCAATTTTGGAAATAAGAAAAAGTCCGGAAAATAAGGTGGATGAGAAATCAACTTGTAGCCTAATTCGTATAATTTAGTCATTCCTATGGTCTATTCGTGTTGCCTTGGCCAAAGAACACTTTTTCTACTTTTGGTTCAATAATGTTGCACAATAGGTTTCTATTCATGTTATTCCCTTCTCGTATTCGACCAAGATGATAGGACTCCCAAAAAATAATGACTATAGGTATTGGGACGGTTGAGCCTGGGAAAATTTTGTCTACCGTGGGAATTTCGGTTTCTTTGAGGTTGCCGACTTCCGGGCAGGTGTTAATTACAGGTGCGCAATGACCTTACAAGGTTAATAACCTTAGTTGTAAATAATGTAAATGTAAAGGTAACGAGTTCTAAAAATATATAAGAAATCTACAGAATGTTAACTTAAGTAATTATTGATTTTATTGATTGATTATTGATTGATTATTTTTTTTGAAATTACCTCATAGGCGCTTTAAACAAGGGCTTACTTTATGCGATTTGATAATTGAACATGTAAAAGGCCAATATTTTTGAAGCTATAAGGCATTTCGAAAAAATTAATCAAAATTTACCCTTGCATCTCCCCTGTCGTTTTTTGGCTTAAAATATAACATATTAAAATTTGAAAACCGCTAAGGCCCATTGAACACGAAATGAATTTTGGAAAAAATATATAGTGCCCAATATCTCTGAAACTATAAGAAATTTCGAAAAAACAAATTAAAACAATGAGGCACGTTGCTCACACAGTTTAATGTGAATAACTGTTATCTCTTTATGCAATAATATTAAATATATTTTCTATAGTTATCACATTATTACCACTCGCGCACCGTACATGAGCGTAGGACCTAATAGGGTTTTACGCCCGACTGTCCGACTGAAAGCCACACGAAATCTGCGCGAGCGACACGTTAATCAACATGTATAATTGTAATGTACATATGAAAAGAAAAACATAGACTACGCCTGTGTATTTTTAAAATGTAAATAATAAAATAAGTGCAAATAATAAATAATACAATAATAATAATAATAATAATAATAATAATAATAATAATAATAATAATAATAATAATAATAATAATAATAAATAACAGTAATAACATATAGCAAATAATAAATAAAAGTTTGTTTCGTTATTTAAGCTACGCGTAGTTGCGCAAACAAAATTAAAATGAAAAAAATAGTACAAGGAAAAATGTGAAATGAGGAAAAATAATATAAGAATAAACAATGCAGAAAAATAGTATAAGGAAAAAATGTGAATAATCACGTTAACAAAACATACATAAAGAGATAACATATCCTGTTACAAAAACCTATCTATTTTACACCCTTAAAAAACAAAAAAAATATAATAAATGCAACAAGGATAGACAAATATGTTTCAACTGGTTTATTTAGATAACACATACTTAATACGGGTTTATTACGCCGATTTTTTGTACTGAACGAAGCGTCGACGGACAAAGTTGAGAGTTAAGTGTGTATTTTTATAAAACGCCAACATACAGTAAATTATTGGTTACAAATAAATATATTTTATATAAAGTGTAATACAGCGTAAATATTCATAAAAATGTAAAGTTAAGAAAATTTGGAAAGTAACTAGTGCGAATGTCAAAAAGTGTAAAATACGTTTATGCTTCGAATAATTAAAAGAGAATAATTTTTTTATTAAAGATTCTTTTTTTATAAAAGGTAAGATATATTTTTATTGTTACAACTTGAACTTAATTAAGATACTAAAGGTTTGATTTATTTTTAATAGTAACCTTTAGTTATTACAAAGATTATAATTTTATAACTGCTTTTTTTAACTTAAAGTCGCTGGCGAGACCACTACATAATTTATATTTTCATAAAAGTTAAAACAATAACTAACATATATTTACAGGAATAATGCATGGTAGTGAACAAGTCTGTACGTGCAACACTACTACATACACACGTACCTTGCCTTAATTTCACAACTATAAAAATTATTTCATCCTCTTATTTTGACTATCTCAGAGACTTCAAGGAAAAAACTTAGGTATAAAATTATAATCTTTGTAATAACTAGAGGTTACTATTAAAAGTAAATCAAAACATTACACCATTTTTTATGAACAATTACAAAAAAGCTGTATTACACTTTATATGATATATTTATTTGCTACCAATAATGCACTCTATGTTTGCATTTTATAGATATACACACTCGACGCTTAAGGCCATCGCACACTATTCGGATCGGATCGGCACCGACCGGCAGCGACCAGACTGGCAAAAATAAGTTTCCATAGTTTCTTATGGCGATACGCACACTAGTCGACTCGGCAGCGCGGCGAATCGGAAGGAAGGCATCGGAATTTTCGCAGAGATATTTTTCTGTGCTGTGCCGAGCCGGCCGCGCCGCAGCCGACAAGTGTGTGATAGGAACCGCCTGCATCGGCAATAATTTTTTATTCGAAAACAGGCCGAAAACATACGAATGTCAATCGGCTACATGTATAAGTTTAGGTACTCTTCTTTTATTACTTTAGTTAACATCAAGACCAAGACCTGCAAAATGACAACTGAAGAAGAAAAATTGATAGATTTAGTTCGTCAGTACCCTGAACTGTATGACATGACAAATCCTAGGTATTCTAACACAGAAATAAAGGATAATTGCTGGGCTGAAATAGCCACTACTTTGGAAAGTACAGGTAATCTATGTTTACCTATATCAAAATATATTTTACTATGTATTTTTTTAAATTTTATGTTATTGAAAGACGGGATTTGCGTCGAAAATTGAAATCTGAATAATTGTTTATCGATTTATTTTACAAAAAAATTAATAAACCATTTATTTATAAAATTTACACTAAACTTGCTAACTTACGTGTGATCTTGTATTATAATATAGTACTTGTATTTAGTGGTGTAAATCTGTCTCATATCATAAAAGTATTGTAAGAAGTAATATGAAAACTATTTATTAAATTAAAATTTATTACATATTAGTGAATTAAATATTGACAACAAAAATTTTATTTTATAAACAAAATTAACATATACAGAAAACAAGAATATTAATTTTTTCGTCCCATGCGCACTATTGCATCCTGCCAAGGAACTGAACCTTCCGGAGCACAAAAGTAGTTCGTAAATTTCGGATTTGCGGAATGAAGTATTTTTTCTGGTAATATCGGGTTTTAATTTTTCCAATATTTCTAAAAATTGCTCGTAAGTCATTCTAAAATATTGGTGGAATTTCATGGGATCATTTATCAAATCTCTAAATAAGGACTGAAATTCGCCCTTTGTTTTCCGTTTTTTGCAAATATCGTGCACCCAGTATTTTCTTCTTTTTTTTCTTTCCTCCATTTCAGTTTCTTCGCATGCCAGTGCAACAAGTATAGTTTCTTCATCTGAAGAAATCATTGTTACGATTTTCACTCGTCTAACACCAGAGGTACAATGCCGAACGCTGCCGAGTAGTATGCGTTAGCTTCAGATTTTACTGTCTGGTCGCTGCCGATCCGATCCGAATAGTGTGCGATGGCCTTTATCCGTTTCTGGTGACGCTTCGTACACTACAAAAGGAATCGGCATAATAAACCCGTATTAAGTACGTGTTAACTAAATAAACCTGTTGAAACGTGTTTGACCATGTTGCACATTTTTCTTATTAATTTGTGTGCGTTGTATAACAGCGCTTGTAAATAGGATGCATGTTTTAAAATCCTACATCACTGTAGTTGTTTAGTTTTGAATTTATTAAAAGCAAACTTTGTGTTTTAAAATATTTCAGAATAAAAATTATTGAATCGGAAATAAGCTACACATAAAGTGATAGTGGTAGTTTAATTTAAACTTTGAGTAAATTTTTATAAATACCGTCATTACAATGTAGTTTAAATACTTTTAAAAATATTATTATATTTTAGTAATTCTCGTATTGTTGGTTAAAATATAACATTTGCTTATCTTATATTAATAAATTATAGTTGCAATATTTCTCAAATAATTTTTTCTTGTGTATAATAAACACTTATGAAATTAATCTCTGTACGATCTGCTCTCACCGGAAGACAGTAGTTTATTCCACACTTCGTTAAGTCGGGCTTACAAACCCCGCAGTAGTGCAAATACGGATAAATTGCGTAAAGTGCGGGTGGTTAATGACGTACAAGTGTTGTTCAAATATACTTTGTTTTGTAATGTCTTCTTAGACCTTGGGAAGCCAAAATTTCTTTCGAGTTGAATTTCAGTATTAAATAATATTTTTTATTTGATTCAGCGTCTTAGTTATGCAAAGTATATGCATTATATTTTTATTTTCCAGTACTAAAGTGAGCATGCAATTGTACTAGGTCTGATTAACTGTGGTAATTATGGGGGTTAAATTTAGTAAGTTTGTCCCTCCACCGACTGGTAAGAGTTACCGAATGGTGCATACAAGCTAATGCTAATTTAACTAACTGTAAAAGCTGGGAGACGTCCAAAGCATAATATGGGGGTTAGACTAGGTGCAATAGCGTATACGGAAATACTGAGCTAGACTAGCCAGTGATCCACCAACAGAATGATAGTCGTTCGATACACTCATTTGTAACTTTAATAGAGATCAAATAGGGAATTACATTACATTACATTACTAGTACAATGCATTTGGTGACTATATTAGCAATTTTGTCAAATAATTAAAAAATAAAACATTTTTATTAATATACTTGTCTAAGAAACTTTAGTTGGTTGTTAGCTGCCGTAAAGTAAACATCAGTAACAAGTAAAACTAGAACAGCAACATATTGAATTTAAATCATACCTACCTGTTTATACAGCTATCAGGTCTGTTTCTATCTGGTTACGAATCTGTTTTACCTGTTTCTACAAATAACAGCTCCTGTTAATTTAAACACCTGTTGCGGAGCTGGTTATCTGCCATTATATTTGATTTTTGTACCTGTTTTTTTTTTTTTACAAAATCATACCTGTTTATACAGCTATCAGGTCAGGAGTAAAATACATTGGCGACATGGCGACTAGTAATATTAGCTATGTTATAAAAATAATTTAAAAATAAAACAATTTTTATAAACATTTTTCTTAATATGCTCGTTTATTTTACAAAAATAAAATATTCATAAAATTTACATATATAAATGCAGATAAGCCAAAAATAATTTGAATATAATTACTTAATAAAACTAACTATTAACATATTTTTATAAAAGTATGTAAGGTATGGTATATTAATATAATACATATCTTTAAAAAAAATCATTTTCACTAAACTCATACTAAAAATATTTGTAATATTTTTTATTATTCAATGTTTTAATTTTTTATATCCAAACGGAACAGAATCATATTCTTCGAATTTTCTTCGGCCTTATGTAGGTTTAAATGTTTTTTCCTCAATACGCGTAATAACTTCATGTTTTTCTGTTCTTCGTATGGCTTTGAATGTGATCTTTCGGGGTTTTGCATTTCCATTCATAATCATTTCTTTCACTGTATTTAAGTTAACAGTTTTACTAACTTCATGAGTTATACAAATACCCTTAACCTTACAGACTTCATAATATTTGTTTGTCACATGCGAATAAACAATATACGCGTAATTTTTTTGGTCCACCAGAAGAAAAATTCGGTTATATAACTTCCGAGGCCAAAACTAGCCAGTTCATCTGTCATATCGCCGACAAAATTTCCCAATATAGGGTCAACATCTCCAGGCTTTGAAATAAAAATTACAGAATCTGTATCGTAATATAGTACTCTCTCTCTCTTTCTTAGCTGATCGAGATAATCGTACAATTTTAAACGAGCCTGTGTTGTAGTATAAGCTGCCAAATAAACATTTACCGTAGATAAGACGTCGTAAGTTTCTTCAGTATATTCATAATTAACTACGAGTGTATTGTCGTTAATAGGCAAAACAGTGGTTACTACAATTAAAGGGATATACATCATATTAAAAAATTCTGTCTGTTGATTATTTTTGTTTTTGACTGGTTTACTCGCTGCCCCAGTTTTTCCCAAAACGAGTTAAGCATTAATGCCCTCAATCCAGGATTTTCAAAAATTTCTACAAACTCTAGTCGCACACCTTCCTTCTCAAAAAATTCTTCAATATACGCGGTTTTTTGCTCCTTTGTTACACACTCTTTTGGCCAACGGGATGCCTGTTTAATTTTTATAAACTTGTCCATCATGTCTGTAAACAACCCCATTATATTCTTTGTTTTATCATATTTTTTAGTCTTATATTTCCAAATTTCGTATATTTCAAGTATTGTATAACCCATTTCAATCGCTTTCATAACTTCGTCAGTAACACAGGTGCCCGTTATAGCTCTCTCTAAATCATTATGTGCGCAGACTTCATTGCTTTGGTTTTCAGCGCATAGTCTACATAGAGTAATTATTAATTTGCTATTCATTTTAGTTGGGGCAACAGGATGATAAAGATTTTGAGGTGGTAAAAGTTTATACTTTATTACCCCATCAACTCCTAAAATATCTGTCGGACACTCATTACCAATGTAAACTTTAGGGTGTCCTACTGGGTATTTTCCATATTTACAAACATATGGGTATAGTGAGCAAATATTAATGTAGTGAATCTGCTCATCATCTTTACATTTATAGTATGTTTTTATGTTCCCTGTTCGACCACCGTAAAAAGCATCACATGGGTTAAGAGGCACATTTGTAAGTAAGTTAGATGTGTTTATGTATTTATTAATTTCGGACTTTGTTTTAATTAGTTGTCTAAAGTGGCACTCCCACATTTCAGTTACCTGATAGCCAATCGAACCTAATCTATTTGTTTTAGCAACAGTTGACTCATAGCGTAAATTAAGAGTTTCAGTAGGGCTATCGGGTAATGGTTTATCTCTGTTAAATTTGAGACATTCAGGGTGACCGTGATAATAACACCCGTGAAATTCAAACACCTGATTTGTTTGCTCACAGTAGCCATCAATTTTTAGACCACCTAATTTAAGTTCTTGTTGTTTAGCGGAGTGCAAAATATTAATTTTTTTCCCACACAAGCCACCGCAGTGCAATTTTTGATTGACTATCGCAACATCTGTATTCACCCTTCGGTATTACATCAATAGTGTTGGGAGGAAATTACGTCTAAAAACCTTGCAACACGCATTTGCAATTGTATATGCTTCTGTAAATACGCATACATTTCCAATACTAAGAAAGCTGTTCTCTGAATTTTAAGTAGGCTTGCGTAAGAATTTCAACATCCGAAATACAATAATCAACTAAATCTCTTTGCATATTAAACTCATCCTTTTTATATGCATCGTACCATTTTAGAAATTTTGCGCTTTCCTCTTCTTTCATTAAGTTTGGGCTATAGTACGATAATCAGGTAGAGGTCCAATATAATATGTATTTTGTATGATGTTAAATAGATTTGGGAAATATCTTCTTTAATTCACCACTGAGTCCGAAGGCCTTTGGTAATTTGGATGCCATAGGAAAATAATTTAATAAGTCTAAAAAATTTACATTTCCCACCGTCATTGATACAATTTTGTTACCAAACATTATTAGGTCAGATGTAAGTATGTAGTTTAAAACAAATTGATGGTCGAAGGTTTGTCTGTTATGAGCTATTACCACATATTATTCATAAACTGCTCTATAAGATTATTATTAAATACTTTTAGTTTAATTCCACATTTTCGACGCATATATAATTTATCTTCTTTTATACACACATTGCAGCACTGTTTGGAAACACATAAGTTCGGTTCATGATCAACTGTATCTTCGCCTATAATTTTGTCCTGGCGTGTTTAATTTTTTGAGAACTTTGTATCTTGTTGCATGTAGCATAAATGGGCTTCGGATTGATGCTTTTTACATATTTTGCAATCTATTTCACCACAAGTGTGCACTCTTTCTTTTCTTATGGTTTTCAGACACGTATCACAACACATAATTTGACTGAATACCGTTTTCTTGCCCAGAAAATATGGTTTTGTATGATTTACAAAACAAGTTCCATTTTTTAACCAACAGTTACAATTAACACATTTTATTTTTACTCCTGATTGACAAACTGGAGACTGCTGGCAGGCGTAACAGATCTATGGTGATTTTTAGTGTTGTAAGATACATGACATTATACGCAAAAATAACCACAGCAAAAAGCTGCTGTCAGTGATGTTATCACATTGTAATGACCATTGTAATGTATTAAGTTTAAAGTACAGGCCCCCTTGGTACCTTTAAACAAAATATATTTTTCTTTCCCGCCATACTAATAAAAACATATGTTATATTTGTAGTCGAAATGTCTTCGTAGTTTATGAAGTTTTGGTATTCCTGCACCTTCCTCTGGTATAGTTACTGTAGCATCCTTCATAAGCTGGATAGCTCTCTTCGTTTGTAATTTCCTGATATGTCGACATACCTCTTTGTATTCGAGGTCTCCTTCTACATGGGCAATTGCGACGACTTGACCTCTTAGAAGACATAGATTGTCACTATTATTAATCGTGATAATTCCTCTTCGCATAGCGCATTCTACATTAAATGTATTATATATGTTTTGCCTGTTATTTCCTGTGCCTTTTTTTGGTAAACGCTCGGTTGTCACACCTTAGTTACGTTGGTTAAATTTAAGAATTAGTTAATAAGTGTTTACTGCATGACATAATTCTAAAAATAAACCATATAATTACCTAGACAAAACGTATCAGTGTTTAAACGTGGAATTAGATTGATAAATCCCACAAAGCACCTGCCACACATCATCAACCGTCACCTCCGTTGCAGTAGCGAAATTTTTCCATCCTTGGCCTCTCTTAAAATCTTTACTTCAAAACGTAAATCCAGCCTATCGGTTGGTTCAACTTCTGACGTGACGTGTATTATTATATTTTTTATGGCGTCGCGCACCCATTTAACTGAATCTTAGGTACTAGGTACGGGCTTGATGCTAATTTCTATAGTTCTTCCCTGCATGTTAAAACGTTTAACAGTTTTCTTGTAAGCCTTTATTACAATGAAATTTTCCATTTTTTTTTGCTGATCAAAAGGTAAGTAATATTATATATTGCTTCTTCAAAGATTAAAATAAAAATGACTAGTCAGCGCTATTGTTCTTTTTTTATAATATTGAAACTTGAACGGAAAAGAGATAAATTTACTCATGCAAACCAAAAATTGAAAATTTTGGACGCGTTTTCCATAAGAAACAATGCTAATTTGCTATTTACCTGCTATTTGTAACATTTTATCATTTAAATACATGTAAAACGCAGGACAAGCTTGCATTACAAGCACTACACATATAACTCGTCATTCAGTACTTTCTCTATAAAAAATTTTCGTGTTTAGAAGGCGCTAGCGTTTTTAAATTTTAATATGCTATATTGTAATTCAAAAAACGACAGGGAGAGTGCGGGGTAAATTTTGATTTATTATTTCGAAATTCCCCATGGTTTCAGATATGTTCGACACTATGGGCCAGTTGCATAAAGCGTTGTTATTTGCTCATGTGTTTAACTACACATTGAAACCATGGATACGTATCAAAAATACATTGGAAGAGAAGCCTTGTTAAAGGTAACAACCTGATTAAAGTTAACAGTGTTTTATGCAACTGGGCCTATGTATTTTTTCCAAAATTTATTTTGTTTTCAATGGGGCTTACCGTTTTAAAATTTTAATGTTATATTTTAACCCAAAAAACGACAGGGAGAGTGTGAAGGTGAATTTTGATTTATTTTTTCGAAATTCTTCATAGTTTCAGATATTGGGCACTATGCATTTTTTCCCAAAAATTATTTCGTTTTCAATGGGTCTTAGCGTTTTCAAATTTTAGTGTTATATTTTAAGCAAAAAAACGACAGAGGGAGTGCGGGGGGAAATTTTGATTTATTTTTTAGAAATTCCTCATAGTTTCAGAAATGTTGGGCTTTTAATTGTACAATTTTCAAATCGCATAAAGTAACCCCTTGTGGTACTTTCTCCACGACAGCTTAGAATACCTATGAGGTCACTCTTGTTAAGCAATTTCGTACACAAATAAATAAAAACAATCTTCATGTAAACAAATAAAAAGTTTAAGGTCAACTGCACACCTGTAATTAACATCTGTCCGGAAGTCGGTAACATCAAAGAAACCCACGGTAGGCATATTTTCCCAATCTCAACCGTCGCAATATATTATCTATGACGTCATCAATCCTTATCTTTATAATATCTCAATGAAAACAATAATCAATAAAATCAATAATTAGTTAAGGTAACATTCTCTAGATTTCTCATATATTTTAAGAACTCGTTACGTCTACATTTCCATTATTTACAACTAAGGTTATTAACCTTGTAATTAACACCTGACCGGAAGTCGGCAACATCAAAGAAACCGGAAATTCCCACGGTAGGCAATATTTTCCCAGGCTCAACCGTTCCAATACCTACTAATGACCATCACTTTTCCGGCTGATGAAACAGTCTTCGCCTTTTTCCAGCTGCTTCACCTTGCACAATCCACTTTTTAAAAGTAATTGTTTCTGCGCCTCAGGAGTGTAGTGTGTATTTCGCTTAAATCATTTCAAAAAGGCTGTGGAAATGTTCATTCGATTAACTTTTTGGTTCAAAGTGAGCAAGAGCGGCACGCAATGCACAGTCAGTTTGATAAACGCGTTCCTTCAATATGCCCACAGCCTATTCTGTCTATTTAACCATGATCCGAAAGGTCTTCCAGTATCATTTGGTGAACTTGTTCGATGTTGTTAGTGGGTGTCGCAGTTGTTGGCCGTTCCAAACGTTCATCATTAACCAAGCTGGTATGGCTACGTTTAAATTTACGATGCCTAACTCTTCACTGGGGCAAATGACGTAACAGTCCTATTAAAAAACGTCTGATTGGGCTTTAATTTATGCAGGTGTATTTTCTTTTATATGCAACAATTTAATCACGGCACGGTAATCGATTTTTACCTCCCGTCATACCGTAGGTAAGAGAGGTAATGTTATCGGTCCAAAAACTCGATGGTGAGTTTTAGTAGGGATTCACCAAGCCAAGCTACTTGGCTTGAAATAAAAAAGCTTTTTTATTGTTAGGCTTGGCTTGGGCTTGATGGAAACAAAGCCTGGCTTGGCTTGAAAACTTCAAGCTTTAAATATTTTAGGCTTGGCTTGATTTTCAAGCTATTTCAAGCTATTTCAAGCTTTTTCAAGTTTTTCATGCTTTATAAATGCTCATGCACACAGTAGGTATATGGGTCTTGAAAATCAGTAGTAGCTGTTCGGTATCAAGATTTTAATATAAATATACAATGTATTGGCATATTGATGTATCAATATATCGATATGTTATGTCGATGTTTTATTGTATCGTAACGATGTATAAATCACGTTTTGTTTGACATAAATTTATTGTGGTACAATTGAAAAATATCTTCTTATACGTAAAGATAAACAA
The DNA here is from genome assembly GCA_963082715.1 of Harpalus rubripes. Taxonomy (NCBI): domain Eukaryota; kingdom Metazoa; phylum Arthropoda; class Insecta; order Coleoptera; family Carabidae; genus Harpalus; species Harpalus rubripes. The sequence goes on along the minus strand of OY720449.1, from coordinate 61,495,711 downwards.
AACAATAATATAAAATTTATGAAACTTACACCAAATGTTTTTTCTTTGTAATTATTAAAATTATAATATAATTATAAAAATATTAAAATGTATATTTTATCCATTTATTTTATTTTTGAGAGTAAACAATCAACATAAATTTATTATCTTTTATTAATTATTCACCCTTCAATTTTTATATTTCTTTTATTTTAGTTAACTGCATTCTTTCAAGTAGGCATATACATTAACTAGACTTTATTTTATTTTAATAATAAAAATTAATGGGACTTAAAGTTCATAATGCTATTTTTACTTGAAGTGACCTCCCAACAAACTGTTAAAGTTTGCCAGACTAAATAGTTCATATTCAGACTGTATAAATAAAAAATAACTCAAGACTCCAAACACGCAAGAACAGTTTTCAAATAAATACATAAATATTTTTAAATGTACAATGGGACGAAAATGACCTGAGACTGAACTTTTATACCTACTTCAAATACATCTGGAAACCATAAAACCCTACAAACGGAAATTTCCCCGACATTTCGTTTGTTCATGACATAAGTACCTACTCAGTTCTTATGAAATTTCTACTGATTTTTGAGTACAGAATCATGTAAGTTAAATACAAAAATATAATTACTGTAATTATGTTCAAATTCAAATAGCACAAAATTAAATACCCTCAACGATACAGATTTGTCGTTATTACCAAAATTTATGAATAAAAGCAAATTAAAAACCCCCAGACCTAGGTAATAAGTCGTGATTATATATTTATTTGCTTATTTATTAATTCATATTTTTGGAAACAATGAAAACTTGTATCAAGGTAATATCTAAAAGAGAATGCTCTCTTTGTCGGTACATTGTTATTGTCTATTATACCTGTCACAGACAATTTATTTTGTACTTGATTGCGCGCATGAATGACAATGTGCGATTAGTTGGTTCAGATTGAGAAAATTAGTGGTCTTTGCATAATAAAAATGATGAAGGGTATAATTTTCTATTTACAAATTTTTGAAGCTTATTACAGTGGCAGGTAATGAAGGCTGGTCCATTTGGGATCTCCAATTCTTAGAAGTTGGCAATAATGTGCAAAGCAATGAGAAAGTACATTACCACCATAAAATTGCTGTTTTGTCGGCCGCGACAACATTTCTTAAGAAAAGCTTGAAAAAGCTTGTTTTCAACCAAGCTACTTGACAGTCAAAGGCTTGGTTTGGCTTGAAAATTCAAGCTTTTTTAAATGTTAGGCTTGGTGGAACAGATGCTTGGCTTAAAAAGTCAAGCTTTTTTAAACGGCAGGCCTAGCTTGATTTTTCAAGCATTTTCTAACCAAGCCAAGCTTTCAAGCTTCAAGTCAAGCCCGTGAATCTCTAGTTTTCAGTAAATAAGCGAATTTGGGTCCCCACAACACGTTTTTACTATTTCTGTGATGATTGTGTATGTGTGTGTGTATGTTTGCGTGTGCGTGTGTGCGTGAGTGTGTGTGTGTGTGTGTGTGTGTGTGTGTGTGTGTGTGACAATTTTTTCCTTCACGATAACTCTTACAACAAACTTCCGAAAATATATATTTTCTATATTTAAGGATTCTACATTCATATAAAGAGTTGAATAGATTTTAGGTGAAATTGGGCAACCGGAAGTGATACTTTACTTAAAGCCCATAACAATTTTTAATGAAAAATTGGATTTAAATATAATCCAAAACTTTTTAATATTAGTATTTAAGATTATCATGTCAAGGGGAATAACATATTCGATTGTGATACTTTACTTGAAGCTCTGAACAGATTTTTGTAAAAAATATATATATATATATATATATATACCAAAATTTTTTAAATTTGGTATTTAAAACTTTTATATTAATAAGTACATACTAGATTTTTTTCTAAAATTGATAAACCGGAAGCGATACTTTACTTAAAGCTGTGAACAGATTTTCGTGAAAACTATATTATGATATATTCCAAAACTTGTCAAATTTGGTATTTAAGACCTTTATATGAAAGGGAGCAACATATTAGATTTTGGCTAAAATTGATAAACCGGAAATGATACTTTATTTGGAGCTCCAAACGCATTTTCGTGAAAAATATACTAATACAATTAAAACTTTTTAAATTTGGTGTTTAAGACTTTTATATTAATGAAAACGACATATTACATTTTTTTCTAAACTTAATAAATCGGCCAGATTTTCTTGAAAAAATACATTAAAGCATAAATCAAAACTTATAAAATTTGGTATTTAAAACTCGATTTTGACTATACTTATATGATAAACCGGAAGTGGTACTTAACTCTACAGTGGTCGCGTGAATATTTGTAACACGAGCATATTTTGTTTAAAAACAATCAATCGGAAGTGATACGTTACTTAAGGTTCATTGATATTTTGAACATGGAAATGACGGGAGGTTATGCGCATTAGATTTTATTTTTTATTTTTGGGACAACTGCTACAATGCTTGATTCAAACGTCCGTAGAACTTAAATAACTCGTCACTTCCAACATAACTTTTAGATATGTACGTATGTACGCAACTATAAATGTATTGCGTTTCCAGATTTTCAACCCCTATGCCTAATATAGAGTGGCTTGCAACGTAGCTTCTAGTGTAACTTTGACATAAGCTAGTTTAACGAGTCAAATTGTAAGCAAATTACTTGATGCACCAACTTGTAGAAATTTACCATATTTCTGATTCCACCCTACTATTCGGATTACTTAGTTTTTTAAGGTAATTATTTATAAGCATTATTGGATAAGTAATCACCGAACATAGTACAGACGTGGTGCTACTCAAGATGTGTGAGTGTAGTCCATGTTTTTAAAAGTACGTATCTTAAATGTAAATCATAAATATGTTATATAAATATATATAATCGCTGTTAAGCTCTAATATTCTACCGTGAGCCTATATGTTATAAAATTTCATATCGAAACGTAAGTGTTGACATTATACAAGCGGTCCAGGATAATTGTCCAACGTGGATATTACTAGAACTATGAGATACGAAGTCGGTTAAATTAGACGACAGTTACCGCATTAGGAGACCATCTCATGACGTTTTGTTATTTGAGTAAAATTATCTTCTAAGTGTGAAATAATACTTTATCTTTGTTTCTACAACTTTAGGATACTTTTTATGTTCGTCCGAATGGCGATGCTCAAATTATTTTATCACTATTAGATTTAGAGTTATGATGTCAAACGTATACCATTGAAAGGCATTCCAACGATGTATAATTATTGGTGTATGTTTATTTGTTTCAAATAGCAAAAATGCAACAATTATTAATTTTAAAAATAAATAAATAAATATATCATCATGGCATATTATCCATTTCTGGGTGTGCCAATCTGCTTTGTACGCAGATATCGGTAATGATTTGTAACGTGCGGGCGTTTACCAGGCGTCAACTCACGGGCACTCATTACTCATTAATTTTATAGGTTAAAAATAATGGTTGTTACAATGAAACAATTGAAAAACAATTAAAAATAATAATTTGGATATTTTCAATAATAATTCCCTTATTTAGTACTCAAAATTTTATGTCTTGTGAATTTCAAATAGTTTTAATATATTTATATGGACGTCATGACATATTGTTTATAACGAAATTTGAAAGATATTTGAATGGTAAGCAAATTACTGAGTAATGAATTCATGTGTTTCGTTGCTAAACCATTGTTGTTAACCTATAAATTTGAAACTTGTTGCATTTTTACTTTTCGAAACAAGTGAACATAGACAAGTTATACATTGTTGGAAAGCTAAAAAAATTCAATATCGCGTCCGTAATATAAAAGTCAAAACATGAACATCATAAGTCGAAATCCAGCAATGACAAAAAATGAGCTTCGCCATTCGAAAGAACATAAAAAAATGTCCCAAAGATGTGCAAACCAGGATTCAATATTTTTTACTCTCGAAAGATATTTGCAAAATGAAAAACTGCAATATTTACATTTTCATCTATACCTAGTGACCTATGCATTTTTCTCAAATAACAAAATATTGCTAAAATGATATCCTAATGGAGCAACTTTTTTCTAATACGTATTTCGTTATAATTCTCGAGAATCCCCTTGTTGGAGAAGTTATCCTGGACTTCTTTCCTGTATGTTCATGTCATAGAAGCTCAGTTCTTACCTAATCTGATGTTTAAAATAAGTTGACACAAGTTCATTTAACAAAACACTGTATGTGTCGAGGCATATACCTAAACGATAAATATCTTGTAAGCGCTGAACACTAATTTGCAGATCGCGCGAAATATTTACAACTACTCGATCTTTATTTCGTGATCCGATTAGGACCAAACCCAATCAGTTTGATACAGAGAATATTCACCTATGACTTAAAATAAATTATGGAAAATTTCCAAGAGACTTCAAACGAAACCTTTCAATGATGCATAATTATAATAAGTTCATATTATATATTAAATATTTTTATTTTATATTTTTGCATATTTTTGATTTAGAACCAAGTCTTTACGATGACTGTAATTCGGAAAATCAGTAAAGCCACTTACATTTTTTATACATTATTCTAATTTTAGACAATTGAAAACGAGGAATCTGTAATGTGTTTCAGATGATCAGTTAGTAATGGTTACAATCGATTACATGTTTCCAGCAGTGAGTGCTGTACCTCTGATTTTTGTACAGACACTATACAGCATGCTTCTCAATCCTATAATACAAGATAAAATGCAGGCGGAGATCGACGAGGTTGTTGGACGCGGACGTTTACCTACTCTTGATGACCGGAAAGAGTAAGAATCATTGCCCTTATATTTTAATGATAATTTAAACTGCATAATATTTCTACCATAGAAAATTTACTTTGATAAATTGAAAGTGATATTTTATTGGCAACTCTAAACAGATTTTCTTGAAAATTATATTAAAATATGATTAAACAATCAAATATAATCCAAAATTTTGTATTACAGACTTTTCTATTTATTGGAACAATAAATTGGATTCTGTATACAAACGTTCAACCGGAAGTGATACTTTAAGGCTCGTATTTTTTATTCTTGCGTATAACTTGTAAATGTAAAATAATATTGTTGTTGGTATTATTTCCTATGTTGTTAAATTTTGCGTTATGATGTCAAAGTTTTAAATGTGGACGCCATATTGCAATATTGGAAAGTTACATTATTGAAAATAAATTTTTCCTACACCGAAAAATACAACAATAATATTTATGTTAAAAAAATGTAGTTCCAATGAAATAATTGAAAAACACAATGGGGTCATATTTCATTTTTCAATTTTATTTTTTTCTAAAGAAACTATTTACGTAAATACACTGCTCAAAAAATTAGAAGAACACATTTTTTTTTAAATCTCTTAATTTTCCAACAGCATATATTTTAGTCTGAAAATCAACAAAAACAATTTTACTACTCTCTGTTGTTACTAAGTAATACTAAGAAATGTAAAGAGATAACGCAAAACAAAATGAAAACGAGTGCCATACTATCGATGAGAGTCGGGTTTTCTGTGGATTGGCGAGGTTTAATACCATGTATGTCCTCCATAAGCTCGATTCAGTTCCTGCGTGAAATGCTTCGCACTAGTCTTTGAAGGTATTCTTGAGGTATTCTTTCCCGTTCCTTAATCAGGGTTTATAAATACGTTGGTAAAACTGATCCCACATGTATTCATTATAATTCAGGTCAGTCCATGGTCTGAATTCCACAATCTTGATTTTTTTGTGACGCCGCCAATATGTTTCTTACGTATGCCCTGCATTAGAATGTAGTGGGGACCGACACCATATGCAATAGGTACCATGTACCATATGATCCTCCAAGACATTTACAATGTAATTCATTTTATTTAGTCTTGCAGGAACCACAACAAATTAGTTCTGTTGTCTATACTGATTTCAGGCCAGACCATCACAGATCCACTTACTACTTAGTAGCGGCTGAGTGCTTTTCATTAGGACGTCTATATACCAATACACGGCAGTCGCAACGAGTTAAACGAAATCTGAATTCATATATAAACAGTACACGCATCCAGTGTCGAATTAGACAACTCTGTGATTCCGAGCAAATCTCCTTTGCGCTGCATTATAACGCTGCGTGAGGCGCGGTGGCCGAACAGGTCTATGTTCCAAATTTGCTTCTTTTAATGTATTTGTAACAGTCTGGTCAGAAATTTCTATTCCATGTGCTCGTTTTTTGGTCGCTTAAAGGGTTTCGTTCTGTAACAGAAAGTTTACACGGAAAGGACAAGACATCGGTCTTGATTTGCGTAACTTTTCGTTTTCGACCTTGCCCAACTTTCTTTCCATATTGTCCAGTCTCCCGAAACCGATTCCATAAACGCTGGATAACAGAAGAACTAACACGAAGGTCCCTGCCTACATACTGAATAGAGTGGCCGTTCAGAATTAGGGCAACCGCACGAGCAACTTATACGTCATTAAGATGTCCCATCTTACTTCTATTTAACAAAGATTATCAAATGAATTAATTTGTCATCGTCAGTAGGCCCTTAAACCTAAATTCAAAGTTTACAATCTTTTCATTTAGTTTTGTGTAGTCCTTCTTGTCTCCAACAATAAACTGCACGTAATTCATAATTCTACAATTGTTGTTTCAATGAAATAATTGAAAAACAGTATGGTCATACCACATTTTCCAATTTTATTTTTGTCTGAAAAAACTAATTACATAAATATATATTTCCTGTCACATAATATTCTAGGTTTACAGAAATAATTTCAAATGGCGCCACAATTTTACAATTTTGTGCAGTCTCTCCCGTGCTGTGTACAAAATTATGACGTCACAACATTAGACTTAGAATATTTGTAAAGAAAATCATGAATGAAAAGTATAATAAAATTAAATATTTTTTATGAATATATGCATAATATTAGATAAATTTTTCATTTATAAAAAAGTATTTCTAATTTCCGAATTTAGTTCTCAAATAGTACATTAAAAAACAAGTTTCACAAGGCAATCTCTTAATGGATGGAAATTGTTGACTGATAGCAATCTTAGGTTATATGTCATTTATCTACCACTTTTTAAAGCAGTCATACCACCATACCACCTCTAGAAAACAAAAAGCGCGAAAAACAGAATTTTTATAGATATTCTTAAAGATATGTTTTCAGTACGCTTATGCATGGTGTTAAGAAACAAGTAATACCAGGGTTATAGATCATAAAAAAGAAGTCAAAATAAGTCGAAAAAGTTTGCCGCCACTGAATCTAAATTTTTTTACTACAATCTGGACATTGCAATTTTTTATTAAATACAATTTTTCTTTTTATAACTTTTTTACATTTATTTGCACTATTTTTTTTTTTTAGAAAATCATAATTTATATTCTGTTTTTACAATAGTGTTAAAAATATGACGATAACCGAAGCTAATGATTTTTTTTTAATATAATCTGCGTTTACGACATTTTATTTTTATATTTTGAATAGAGATCCCTGGTATTACGTGCGCGTATTGAGACCAGGGTGGCTAAGGGTTACAATGGTCTCTTAATGGGGCAACTTTTATGTATTTTTTAACCGCCTTCGTATCTCTTACCGTTACCGAAATCCTAATGGTGAGTACGTTAACTTGAATATTCTGTATGTTGACTATTTATTTTACAAAGTACTGATGACCATTTTAATATAATTTACTATAAAAACCGTAAATTTTAATAGTTTTAGTATCTTACCTATGTACATTACATTATATTTCAAATTCGCAGTAATTAATTTGAGTAATGTGTATAGAAAAAACAAGAGGACAAGTAGCAGCAATTAATGTGTTTTAAAAAATCAAATAATATTAGTTTTTACAGTTCTGCTCTACGTATTTTTCCATATATTAAAAAAATCTGATGTGGCCAGCACATTACCTTCCGTCAGTTATATGAGGTATTTACGAAAATTCTACCGGTGAACTATTACCGGTAAACAGCTTATAGCTACCGGAATCGATATTTTAAGAACGCAAGTGGTAAACAGGGTAGATCCATAACCTATGAAAAAATTTGAAAATTTGAAACAGGTTAGAAATTTGATGTACCTAGTTAACAAACTGAGCAGAGTCCTATTTTCAACACATTTCCACTTTTAACGCGCGTGCTTCGCTTTGCATCAGTACCTTTTATTGAGATTAGATCCTTCACGAATCCGGTAGATGGATTTGATAGCTATTGAACAATTTTCGAACATGGTAACCTTTTAACACTCGTGTTTTCGAACACAGTCGGTAGATGCGTTATCTACCGGTAGAATTTTCGTAAATGCGTAAGTATTTTCTATAAAATCCATACAGAAATTTTCTTGCAAAATTTCTTGTATGTACATTACCTTTCGACAGTTGTATGTATTTTATACAAATTCCATACAGAAAGATTCGAGCAAAAAGATCCTATTTTTCGAGTAAAATTATAACATAAATATACTACGAATATGGCAATTGCACTTGACACTGACATCTCTCAATCAGAATTTTCTTAATATAGTAGCTGTTTCTAGCATAGCTGGCTAATTTATGAAATTTAATTTCTTTATAATTTTATAACTCTATATCCATTTAGTATGAAGTGTAAAATGCAGTCAAATCATATAGAGAATACAATGTTCTTTAATATTTATAATAACATTAAATGTGAAAAAATAATATTTATCATCGTTTTTTCAAGAAAAACTGTTAAAATCTTCAAATGAGGGTACTTCCGGTTGACCAATTATAACCAAAATCTAATCAGCTCTTCATATGGATGCAATGAAGAGCAATGCGAATGAATTATAATTTTTGGAATTGTAGTATTAGAGTTATCGCAGACTAAAATTTTGTTACACACACACACATCCACACACACACACACACATCCACACACACACACACATACAGATATCATCGTAAAAATAGTAAAATCGTATTCTAGGGACCTCAAAACGTGCTTATTCATCAAAAACTCACCACCGAATTTTTTGACCAAATACAATACCTTCCGTCACCTTTAGGTAAAAAACCATTATAGTAAACAGTTCATTGCATTGCAGACTATATTACTTGAATATCGGTACAGTTATCATTAAAATAAAGGCCATAAATATTAAAATTTCCATATTTGCATTATATGTGTATTGTGAGGGAAATTTGTAATTTTCCCAACACAGTATGTTGGCGTATAAAAAATGCTCGGGTGCCAAGGATCGGGTAACTCAATCCTGAAGACAGTCCAGGGAAGATTGGTGACATAAAAATAGCAGTAGTTGAATGACACCGGGTGTCGGTGTCGTCTTGAGGTCGCAGTTGAACATAATTTTATCCAGGAACATAAAATAACTAGGGCGGCTGATTGGACTGATTCCGGCGGGTGGTGTCAGGGCAGTCGTAAGGAAAGGATAACGGTAAGGGTAAAGGGTACATCCCTAGTGTGGGACCAGAGAACTCTGAAGGTACACACGTAGGTAGCGTTGTCCAACGGCGTCTCTTTTATGACAAGCGACGTGAGAACTCGCCAATGCCGTCAGAAGGAGGCGTCGTTTCGGGATGTATTAATAGGACAGGATCGAAGAACGCACTATGCCTAGGAATCGTACTTCGTCAACGTTTCCGTTGCACGACCGCTACGAGAGCTCAGTAGCGTCGAGAAGGGAAAGCGTCGCTTGGCGGATACTGGGAGGGATGGGGAACAAAAAGTAGATAACTCCAAAATAGCTCTGGTGAGAACTCACTCGAGTATTTTGGGTGTTATATTTTAAATTTCCAACTTCAACACTTTGAGACCTCAAGAAAATATGCCCGGAAACTTATCTTTGAAAGTGCTTCTTACAAGACACATTTTTATTAATAACTCTGGTACTAGTTATAGTAAAATTTTGAAACTTAGTATGAAGATACTACTTATTTAGATACAAATACATACTTTCTTCTGTTTCTGTATCTCAACCAGAGGCGTCTCATATGAAAAAGTCATGAACTTCTTATCGTTGTTTTTTACCTATTATACACATTATGGAGATATAAGCTAAACTTATAATACTGCTCTAATACCAAAGAATCGTAAAGATACATATTTTCAGTTTATCATATAGCTAATGTCTTACATTTTATGCTTTGCTCTAATTATATTAGATAAATAGCATAGAAAACTTTTAAACATAATAGTTCATAAGTCTACGTTAGATGTCAAAAACTTCATAAGATATACGTAATTATGGTGTAAGACAATATATTTAATATTTTCTATGATTTACTATTTACTTTTATTTACAGTATGCCATACACAGAAGCAGTCATTCGTGAAGTAATGCGAAAAGAAACTTTGTTACCCCTTGGCGTTGCTCACAGGGTTACAGAGGATACTACGCTTAGGGGTTATACTCTCCCAAAGGTAAGAAATAAAGTGAAAATACAAGTATAAATAAATAAATATATCATCGTGACTTATGTCCCATTTCCTGATCTGTCATTTTAATTTTATTCGCGGATTTCGGTAATACTGATATAATCATTATACTGTTAAAGCGCTTATCAGGTGTCTCCTCGCGGGCACTCATGAAAAGTGTTGTATACCACAGACTGGGATCACTTTTGTGCTGTTTAAAAAATGGAAACAAATGTGAAGTTTAACGTCATTCAGGTTCAAACCTGGGCTGTCTGTACCACAACCGGTCATTTAACATTCCCAGCTGCGAGATCCCTTAAAAATATTATAAAGGTACCTACCTAATTGTTTTAGAATACTTTGGTTATAACATCTCTATACGGTGCGCATAACGATGAGAAAGTTTGGGGCGACCCGGAAAATTTCAAACCAGAAAGATTTATTGACTCAAAAGGGAAACGTCTAAATAAGGATTATTCGTTGCCATTCGGAGCTGGTAAGAAAATTAATGCACCACTTGTTTTATATTTAAATAATTAGATAGTTGAAAAATATAACCTAGCATTATGTACAGATTTATAAATTATGAATAAGTTACATTTTTGGGACACTGTTGGTTGTATAGTAAATAAAAAAATATACCTAACTTTATTTTTAAAGATCATTTCCTATTTCAGTCCTTAATTTTTTTATTTTTTATTGATGTTACTTGGTTTGACAGACTATTCAGTGTTCATTTTTTTAAAAAAGGAATCACATGATAAATTAGTATTTTATTTGAATAAGCTTACTCGCCCACCAAAACCGTAAATTTGAAAATTATATCATGAAAAATTCTATTCTGTGATGACCGGGTGCACTAATACTAAATTAAGGACGAAACAAAAATGAAATTAAAATATATGTTTATGTACGTATAAAATATGAACAAAAGTACTGATTTTAATTAAATTTTTGTTTATTCCCTATTTATAATATTAAGGCAACCCGGCCACAAATCTTTATGTACAAAACACCGTATAATGTTTTAGTGTGAAGATAATATTTGATTAAACCTGGTTTCCCATATTAAACGCCCATATTACGGATACTTATGTTCACCCAAATCCACGATATTACGTAACAAATATAATTCAGTATTAAAATAGTAAATCATTCCACAGGTAAAAGACTGTGCGCTGGAGAGACTTTTGCGAGGAACTCTTTGTTTCTGCTCGTAGCAGGAATGTTCCAGAACTTCACGTTTAAGTTACCGCCCGGTGTTAAGCTACCAACCATGGAAAAGAAGATCCCAGGTATAATTAACTCGCAAAAAGAAGATTGCTGGGTTTACGCCATACCTAGAGATTAATTAATTAAGGTTTATATACATTTTCAGCCAATTAATCTTGCAAATACTTTTGTTTTAGAATTCTATCAATATAATATATAAATTTACGTAGTATTACATTGCTTTTCTAAACTTATGTCAGCGATTACATGATGCATCTGATATTATATGATTTGTTAATTATTATTTTTTTTGGGGAATTAAATAAATTTATAAAATACAACTAATTTGCGTTAGTTATTATACAATACCTTACGATTAATATGCGTCGATTATGATAGAAATTTCTATGACGATGAGTTCTTAGCAGGCAGTCTTTGGCAAACCATTGACACGTGCAGTTCAGTAGTGTATTCGCTGCGAGTAGTGCGAACATTAATATTCGAGTATATCTAACTCTGCGTCTAGGGTGAGTAATAACTATTTTTATACGTATGTGAGAACAGTATTGAAATGTGTCACCTTTATATTGTAAAATAAATGTACGAAGGATTACAATATGACTCGAGGTCATGCGGACCTAATGCGATCACGAAATGAGATCATGCGGATCTCTCGAGGTCATGCGGACCTAATGCGATCACGAAATGAGATCATGCGGATCTCTCGAGGTCATGCGGACCTAATGCGATTACGAAATGAGATCATGCGGATCTCTCGGGGTCATGCGGACCTAATGCGATTACGAAATGAGATCATGCGGATCTCTCGAGGTCATGCGGACCTAATGCGATCACGAAATGAGATCATGCGGAACTCTCGAGGTCATGCGGACCTAATGCGATCACGAAATGAGATCATGCTGATCTCTTGAGGTCATGCGGACCTTGCGTTGCGATACACTATTCATTAGTGTGAGGCCTCGAGGGTCTCGGGGATCAAGCGGATCCCCACAAGGTCACGCGGACCTTGCGTTGCGATACACTACACGTTAGTGTGAGGCCTCGAGGGTCTTGGAGATCATGTGGATCTCTCGCGGTAACGATACGAGGACACGCGGACCTGCTGCGAAGGCAATGGTGGTCATATGGGTCTCTAGCGATAGTAATGCGAGGACGTGCGGGTTATATTTGTTTTGTTTCTGAGGTTATGTGCGATTTTGTGCGACATCGAAGGCCGCAGTACTGTACGCTTAAGTTTGCGACTGATCTAGTGTGCTAAAAATTGGTTTAGTTGCGAGTCGTTTTGCAGTTCTTAACTGTACGCTTATATTTCAGAAGTGGGATAAACAGCCGCTCAATCCTGACACACCATGAGCTATTCGGAACGAGGAAATTCGCGTAGCAGTTCTCTTGAGAGCTTAAATTCGCGAAGACGATCACGATATGGATCACCCAGTGTAAACTTACGTGCGCCTGGTTGCTCGAAAGCATCGCCGCGTGATTTAGAAACTGACGATGAACATCGGCGTAAGCGACCACGTTACTTGTCTCCCCGAGATCGCGTAACTCCGGAACGGTATCACAGCCCAAGGCGTGACCGGAGCGAACTTTTGGAAACATATTCGTTACAACAGTTTAATATCTCACCAGCACCATCGAGGGAGCATTATGTACCATCCAACCGGACAGATGACCAGATAAGCCAGCACGCAACCGTTGTTAAAGAACTTGCTGAAACAATGAATCAGTTGTCACCAGCAAGAAACACCCGTCCAATCTCCGTAGGTACATTTAACGGAGATGCCGTTCCACCGTTCAACCCTGAAGACTCCAACAGCGATATCTCTAGATAGCTTGGAAAAATCGATGAACTGCGACAGATGTTCAACTGGTCCGAAGAAAAAACCATCTATTATGCACTAGGGAAACTACGCGGACTGGCCGCAACCTGGTATAGTAAACTCCGCACGGTACAATTCAACTGGCACGAATGGAACGAACAGTTAGTTGTTGCATTTCCTACACAACAAGATTACTGCCGCATACTAGAGGAGATGCTACGAAGGAAAAAGCGACCAGAGGAATCTTACTCTAAATACTTCTACGAAAAACAATCGATGTTAAGCGCATGCGAAATAGAAGGGGCAAAGGCAGTGTCATGTATCATAGGAGGTTTGCCAAATGAGTTACGAGCCTCAGCTCGTGCTGGACGGTATCGTACGCCAGAAATATTGTTTGAGTTTTTACGCAGCTGCACTGATGATACTGTCGCTAAAGTTTGGAAGCCAAGAAAAGATTGCACCAACTTCAGTCGCAATACAATGAGGAAATTCACTAATACTAAGTCTGAAGAGCGAAAATCATCGGTAGCCTCGAACTCCCACCATGACATCAGATGTTACCGATGCAAAGAATTATGACATATTTCGACGAAATGCCCGAAGAAGTGCAAGCATTGCGATATGACTGGACATAGTGAAGCCACCTGTACAAAGAGGCCATCTACTTCCAAAACTAACCTTGTACTGACATCAGCATCAACATCACCAAACGAGAAATTCTATGTCGACGCTTTGGTAAATGGATTACCAGCAAAGGCTTACGTAGATTTTGGAAGCGGATGTATCACAATGAGGCAAACTGATGCAAGTAATTTTAACTTACCAATTGATATTAATTAGACAACCTATATTAGCGGGTTCGGAGGAGGGACCGTGAAGTCAGTAGGCATAACGACTTTCCAATTGAAGGTGGACGAAGCTGAAACCGAAGTAAAGGCTGACATAGTACCTGATAGTGTGCAGAACGTCGCTCTTATTATTGGTCAACCTTTCACGGAAGCCAGTAACATCTTAGTGATGAAATCAAGCGATACAATCCGCATTTTAGATCGAACCAACGAAAATCTGAAACTGTCGACTACGGATCGCGTCTGTCTGTGGGCAAAGTCAGCGACAGTTATCCCGGCAAATCACGTAGGATACGTGCAAGTTTGTGTAAAAGGTGACACTCACGGCGATCTCTACGTGGAGCCCTCCGTACACGGCAAAGAGGATCAAAGGAATCTCATACAAGAATTCGTAATTCGTCTCGATAAACGGAATACGAGTGCCATCCCCGTTCTCAATATCTCAGAAAAGGAGCTCGTAATTCACAAACACACCAAGATCGCAAACGGGTGGCCGTGTCAACCAGAATCAAACCACGAAGTCGGAAGCGAAGTGCTCAGAATGAATAAAACCGATTTGCCACCGTTGCCGGAAGACGAAATCGTCACTGGACCAATCTAAATTAAAACACGATCAATACTGGTCGGGGTATTAAGCAAGTATCGAGACTGTTTTGCGCAGAATTTTGAAGAATTAGGAGAAGCAAGATCTACAGAAATGTCGATTAAAGTAACGTCCGACGCACCGATCACATACCGTCCCTATCGTATGCCACCAAATGAAAAGACGGTAGTGAAGGAAATAGTGAGTGAATTACTGAATAGTGGAATCATTCAAGAATCCCAGTCTCCATACTCGTCACCCGTTCTATTGGTTAAAAAGAAGACCGGAGAACATAGAATGTGTGTTGAGCATCACTGTAAAGGACCATTTCCCGCTACCTAGAATAGATGACCAACTTGACAAACTACACGGCCGGAAATATTTTACAACATTAGATCTAATGTCAGGGTATCATCAGATCCCCATAGCAGCAGAATCGAAACACTTGACCTCATTCGTAACGCCTGACGGTCAATACGAATATAACCGGATGCCATTTGGACTCGCCAATGCTCCTAGTATATTTCAACAAACAATGAATAGAGTACTTAGCGCTGTACGTTGTGATGCTGTATTCGTATATTTGGACGACATTTTACTACCTAGCAGAACTATAGAGGAAGGTATTTAACTTCTCGAAGAAGTCCTACAAATTCTACGCCATAAGGGCCTCACGCTAAACCTTAAGAAATGCGTTTTTCTGGCGACATCAATTACTTACCTCGGATTCGATATTAACGAGAGCGGTGTAAGGCCAAGCGAACATAAAATTCAAGCAGTAAGAGAATATCCCAAACCCATAGACGTTCATACGCTACGACAATTTTTGGGACTTGCGTCATACTTCAGACAATTCGAGCCTAAATTTGCAATGATATCGCGACCTCTATATGTATTAACCAAGAAGGATCAGACCTGGAGATGGAATACGGAACATGAAAATGCGTTTCAACAGATCAAAAACATACTGATTACTCGACCAGTGCTTGCGTTATATAATCCACAAGCTAACACGGAGGTTCATACAGACGCGTGCAAGCGAGGAATAGCAGGAATTCTGATCAAAAACATACTGATTACTCGACCAGTGCTTGCGTTATATAATCCACAAGCTAACACGGAGGTTCATACAGACGCGTGCAAGCGAGGAATAGCAGGAATTCTGTTACAAAATCAAGAAAACGGGCTCTTACATCCAGTTCTTTATTTCAGTAGACAAACGACCAACTGCGAACAAAAATATCACTCGTACGAACTGGAAGCATTAGCAGTGGTCGAAACAGTTCGCAAATTTCGTGTGTACCTCCTGGGTCTAAAGGAATTCAAAATTGTTACAGATTGCAACGCCCTTAAAACCGCACAGACAAAACGCGATATCGTACCACGAATTGCAAGATGGTGGTTGACTTTATCCGAATTCACTTTCATGATTGAGTATCGCCCAGGAACACAAATGAAGCACGCTGATGCGCTAAGCCGAAATCCGCCAACGAATAGTGATGGGCTTGACGGAAAAGAAATATTACGGATCGAAACGAGTGATTGGATACTAGCGAAGCAATTAACCGACAATAATATTCAGCGCATTTATAGAATATTGACAAAACCGGCGGAAGATGAGGATGATAAGCGTGTTTATCAAGAATTCGTTTTGACAACTGAGCGCGTATATAGAAAAACCCCAAATGGTCTAAGAATATATGTCCCAAAAGGGCAGCGATCTTCAATCTTACGATGGTGTCACGATGACCTAGGCCATTTTGCGAAGGACAAAACGTACGAAAAAGTAAATGAAACTTACTGGTTTCCACAAATGCGTCAATATATCAACAAATACATTGAATGTTGCCCACGATGTCTGTACAATAAAAGACCGAGAGGTAAAAAAGAAGGCATGCTTTACCCAATTGACAAACCACCTACACCTTTTCATACAATCCATGTGGATCATGTAGGACCATTTCCTTGTACTACAAGGCGGAACGTGTACTTGATAGTAGCCATCGACGCCTTTACTAAATATACAATTATAAAACCAGTAAGAGACACGAAAACGAAACACGTCATCGAAATGTTCAAAAACATTTTCACTACGTATGTGACACCCGTGCGTATTATATCACACCGAGGAACGAGTTTCACGTCCAAACAATTCGAATCGTTCTGCGAAGACCACGGTATTAAACATATATAGAATGCGGTGGCAACTCCACGCGCCAATGGGCAAGTTTAACGCTTTAATCAAACCGTACTTGCTTCACTAACGACCTCTTGTGAAAATGAGTGCCGCTGGGATGAAAAGTACCCATCGGTACAATTCGCAATTAACAATACAATTTGCAAAACCACCTCCAAGACTCCCAGCGAACTACTTTTTGGTTACAAACCCCGAGGGTCGTTATTCACTGTGGAAATACAAGAAGAACAACCGCGTATCGAAAATATTGAGCTAGCACGCAAAGTAGCATCAAAGAAAATCAAAAACGACCAGAACAAACAAAAACAGCGATATGATTTGCGACGGTGAAAAGCGCGAGTGTATAGTATTGGTGATCTCGTTTTAATCGAAAAACAAGTTACTGGCGAAGGTAGTAAAAAGCTTGCCGCGCCATATGCAGGACCGTCCGAGGTCACGAAAACTTTGCCCAACGATCGATATATCGTCGAAGACCTGAAAGGGTCAGGAAGAAGTAAACGGGCGCAATACAAAAATGTCATAACGGTGGATCACATGAAACCATGGATAGCGCCAGGTGCCATGTCTGATTCGGAGGAAGCCTCGACTCACGAATAAAACCGGAAGTGTCCTCGAGGAGGAGGACAAATGCAGGATGACCGAATGTCAGCGATTACATGATGTATCTGATATTATATGATTTGTTAATTTTTTTTTTGGGAATTAAATTTATAAAATTCAACTAATTTGCGTTAGTTATTATACAATACCTTACGATTAATATGCGTCGATTATGATAGAAACTTCTATGATGATGAGTTGTTAGCAGGCAGTCTTTGGCAAACCATTGACACGTGCAGTTCAGTAGTGTATTCGCTGCGAGTAGTGCGAACATTAATATTCGAGTATATCTAACTCTCGTTGGGCTAACTCTGCGTCTAGGGTGAGTAATAACTATTTTTATACGTATGTGAAAACAGTATTGAAATGTGTCACCTTTATGTTGTAAAATAAATGTACGAAGGATTACGATATGACTCGAGGTCATGCGGACCTAATGCGATCACGAAATGAGATCATGCCGACCTAATGCGATTACGAAATGAGATCATGCGGATCTCTCGAGGTCATGCGGACCTAATGCGATTACGAAATGAGATCATGCGGATCTCTCGAGGTCATGCGGACCTAATGCGATCACGAAATAAGATCATGCGGAACTCTCGAGGTCATGCGGACCTAATGCGATCACGAAATGAGATCATGCTGATCTCTTGAGGTCATGCGGACCTTGCGTTGCGATACACTATACATTAGTGTGAGGCCTCGAGGGTCTCGGGGATCAAGCGGATCCCCACAAGGTCATGCGGACCTTGCGTTGCGATACACTACACGTTAGTGTGAGGCCTCGAGGGTCTTGGAGATCATGTGGATCTCTCGCGGTAACGATACGAGGACACGCGGACCTGCTGCGAAGGCAATGGTGGTCATATGGGTCTCTAGCGATAGTAATGCGAGGACGTGCGGGTTATATTTTTATTGTTTCTAAGGTTATGTGCGATTTTGTGCGACATCGAAGGCCGCAGTACTGTACGCTTAAGTTTGCGACTGATCTAGTGTGCTACAAATTGGTTTAGTTGCGAGTCGTTTTGCAGTTCTTAACTGTACGCTTATACTTATAATAATTGTAATTATCATTTTAAACGCTGCTATTATCATTTTATAAAGATTGACGACACGTTCCAAAAGCAAACATAAGTATATTATAAATAAATAAAAGAATAACCAGATATTACCCTTTGTTTAAATAATTTATAAATTCACATATATATATATATATACACATACATATATATATATATATATATATATATATATATATATATATATATACATATATATATATATATATATATATATATATATATATATATATATATATATATATGTATGTATATATATATATATATATACATATATATATATATATATATATATATATATATATATATATATATATATATATACCGGGTGGCGCTCGAAATCTGTTACATAGGCATTTAACATGGGAAAACCGTTTTTCCTGGCGCGTTGCACCCCAAATTATTTTAGAAAAAAATCTTCAAATTAAAGTTGTAGAATATAAAATTCTGCATGTAAATCAGTAAATAAAATTCATTTCGTAGTTTAGTAACTCTAGAAATTGAATACGAAAAATTTGAAAATTTCAGTTTCATATAGTGCTAGCGATGGAATTAAAACAAAAAAGACAAACAAATGTTATTATTTAAATGCCAAATATTGTTATTTTTGTCAAGAAACTGTGTATTTGAACTGTATTGAAGAATTAAATTATTATTCTGCTTAGGAATTTTACGTTGTGATAATTTTATTGTTTCTAAGGTTATGTGCGATTTTGTGCGACATCGAAGGCCGCAGTACTGTACGCTTAAGTTTGCGACTGATCTAGTGTGCTACAAATTGGTTTAGTTGCGAGTCGTTTTGCAGTTCTTAACTGTACGCTTATACTTATAATAATTGTAATTATCATTTTAAACGCTGCTATTATCATTTTATAAAGATTGACGACACGTTCCAAAAGCAAACATAAGTATATTATAAATAAATAAAAGAATAACCAGATATTACCCTTTGTTTAAATAATTTATAAATTCACACACATATATATATATATATATATATATATATATATATATATATATATATATATATATGTCGGAGATCGTAATATCAAAGCATGTCGTAACGATCATTTAATGAATCAAGTATTACATGAATCACTTATAATCTTTTAATTGTATTGTCGTAATCGAAACGTCAAGCATTCTTGGTTACAATGCTTGGATGGAATCAGTGTGTAGCGGTGCTCAGGGTGAGTGCATGTCCGCCTCGCTGAGATCATCACGTTTATATTATCGCTGTGGTTCTGAAATAGTGTTGGTCGACATAGAGTTTGCCAGTGATACTACCCCGCAACATCAGAAGTGGGATTCGCCTGCGATCCACAATATTGTATGTGGGTTTGTGTTCTGTTGGTGAATTATAAAGTGAAGTGTAGGGCCAAACAGATTAAGATGGAAAGGCCGTCTAGCAATTTTTGCAGGTTTTCATCATAGGGCATTGACCAGTAACAAGGATTCCGTCTGTGTCCCACCCAGAGAGTGGTGACGCAATTACAAGAGTTCGTTAAGTAGAACCGTGAGTAATGAGTACTGAATTTATGTTAAGCGGTCTTCCAATACTGGTAAGAGATTTTATTACAAAGCTCAAGATATCGTTGTGAGCTATGTTGGTGGCAATTGGGTTGCTGTTGTAATAAAAGCAATTCGGTCAGTTGCTTGCTGAAAAACGAGAGACGAAGTTGAGTTTGTTGTTTATGATATTGTGATGGCCGATGATTCGGATTACCGATCTCCATATATGTTATTTAAGATATTATTCATTACAGTAGGTGTTCCTGGCAGTTGTTATATTTTGATTGATGTTTTGTCATTGAGCTTGTATGACGTAATAAGTATTTCATTTTTGGTAGCTTGATTCTACTCCTTTACATCGTCTGCGACATGACAATATTATTAAACTGAATGTAGGTCAAGTAGTCACAGATCGGGAGTATCAACCAGTTTGCGATTTAGTTAGTTATTTGTGAAATAACAAACGAACTAATACAAATTCCTTAAAGCGTTTCGGTATGTCAAGAAAGATTGTAAAATGTTTTCATTGTACAAGTTTCGCAAACTAACAGACACGTTGAGTAGGTACTCTGCAACCTTGAGGCACCTGATATATCGTTACTTACTTTTTATCCAGATATGACCGATGCGGGTGCAGAACCATGGTGTACCGAAATAGAAACTATAACATGAAAATTTCACTGGAGATCTTTAGGGAAGATAGTTAAAGGTGGAAATATGTTAGAAAACTATGCTAAAGATTAATATTTTATTAACTGCAGATAAAGTTTACTGAGCTACAAATTGTAGATAGATGATATTATTATCATTATTAGGTTGAGGGCTTTAAGCGCTGGTGACTTTTGTCACCGCGACCAGTAAGATCTGCTGTAGCGTGTTTTGACTGAATGTCTGGAAGCCACTCCAAAGTTTCCATGAACTGAAATTTGGTATTTTATAGAACAATGACTAGTAAAGATACTTGTCATAATTCAAATTCCCTTTTGTTGAGAGCTAATAGCAGTTTAACGTTTATCGTCGAGGGTGAAATGAATATCTCCAGGCTATGAATTATGGCTTTTCAAGTATCCACAGGAAGTGCCTAAGACTCACTTATACTACGGTACCCATTTTAGCTTTGATTCACAAGTGAAAGCAGCCTGGTTATCTGACGTTAAGTAGATTGCTTCTCCTTTGAGAGCTTGTTTAAGTTTATTGAGCTCACAGATTTATTTCTTGAGATATAATGAAACCGTTGTGTATGGATTCCTTTATTTGGCAGCACGGACCAAATAAAATCGATCCAGTTTCTGCTGACTCTAGTTTAGAAATATCCGTAAACCAGTACAGATAGTCTATTTGGAAGAGTGGCCTTACTTCTGTCCACCGAAGGCAATTACCAAAAACTCTCTTGTGTAGCTTTTTGTTTTAGAAATTATGAGTGGCCTACGAGACCTCCAAACTTGAAGTGTTTTGTCTTGCAGAGTGCAAAGACGTTGGCCCCAGAATCAATTCCATTACTGCACTTGGACAGGTATTCATAGCGCCTGTGGTATGTGATACAAGAAAAACTATCGTGCGCTTCCACAAAGACGCTTGTGCTGTGTTTTGTTACATTTTGGCTGCCATACTAACGATGCATGAGTGATCATTGGTCCAAATACGGTGATGTATGGCCAGTGGTTCGTTTCTGCCTGCAATCTCTAGTTTTTGCTAGAAGGGCAGCGGCTTGTGTCCGAGGCTGCTACGGGATTTGTTTTGATGATTTTGTTAATGTATAAATTGCATGTGGACTTTTGAGTATTCAGGTTTCAGGTATCTGCGTTGACATTAAGGGTAATGTGATTGAAGTGAGAGATCGATGCATTCGATCAGTTACCGTACGATGATGCTATTTGGGAAAAATATGGTTGACAGTGGCGGGAGAGCTGTAATTATGGACGAAGTCTGTACCAGTCTGTCTCGAAATAATAAGCCAGAATGGGCGAGCATCCTGCCCAAGATCTACGAATGAGGCGATGTGTAGCACTGATAGTGAGAGAATGTATTGTTATCGTGAATAATATAGCGCTGTGCAGACAGTTCAAATCTGAGTGAACTTTTATCAATTGTTCATGGCATAATTTGTATGAAGTTATTCAAGTTCCTGCACGTCCATGTTCCAAAACTCTGAGTCGTTACGGATGGAACTTTCATGAATATTGAAATTTAGGTACAAATATGGTAGTGGTTTGAAATAGTCCCTGAGTCTATTCCCAGAACATACTATATGACTTTATTGAATTTCCGGTGAGCATGGTCGTAGCTATAAAACTTGGCGTTTTGGTTTTGATGAGGCTGTGGCCGATCAGGCTCCTCGTGACTGTTTTCGGGGTGACCATGCCAGTTTTGTCAAATTGTGAATTTGTTGAATGTTTAAATTGTGGCAAGCTAGATCATCCGCAGAGGAGTTGCACAGGATAGCTGGTGCCCGGACTGGAGCCTGCCACGGTTGCGAAGCCGACTGTTTTACCTGAAAAACAATTGAGCAACAGAAATCTGTCAGCCATTGGAAGCAGAGAAGTCGGGACTTGCTTTTCAATTGTTTGTCTTAATGTTTGGGACGCCTAAGTGCAGCGTGATGGACGCTGGAACAAATTGCTTTAAAATATTTTGATCGTATCCAAGGATAAATTTAATTGAAGAAAGTTCATCGGATGATGGATATAAAGGAAGATAAAAAATTTGTTTCTACATCTCCTCTTGCAAACGTTCCAGTATATTATTTTACCTTCATCAAGTGCTACAATAAAAATATATGACACAAATCAACAACAATCATTTTCCAGAGTATAATCAAGCAATAATAAACAACAAGTTTAAATGAACAACAATTTTTTTTATAAAATACCTGTGAGGATTTGTAGGCCAAACGAGAAACATTATAAAAGACAGCATCACCTGTGACAGTTTAAGATCAACTGACTAAAACTTACTAACCTCCAATAAGAGCAAAAACCAACTTGTCAAAAAATTTAACTAAAAAACACTAAGCCAAAATACAGTTAGGAAAACGAAAAGAAGAACTATCTGTTTGAATTATTTAACAAATTTAGAACATTTTGATAGCTTTAAGTTTAAGCATGTCGGATTATTTCGATTTGGTATTACGTATTATTTACATAACACATGAATCCATGTTCTAATTTTTAAGTAGAGCGGTTCATGCGTACAATAATGAACCTTCTGGAGGTTGAGACCACAATTTAGTTAGGCTAATCGAGTGGATCGTTGAAAATCCACAGGGGTGACTAAAACTTTGAAGAGCCGACAAACTATTATAACAAAAGTGGCTAAGGAGCAATTGAGGCGTTGGTCTGGACATTGGACATTTTCGTTAAATTCTTTAGAATTATTAACCGTGATGGAAGATGACATGCTACTGGATGCCTCTCTCATGGTGTTTCGGTATGCTACTGTGATACCTCTGCCGAAGGTAACATGCTAACTAGGTGCCTCTGTCGTGTGGTTTTCCGAGCTGGTTAAGCGATGACGGAATAGTGTTCCATTGCTGGGTAAGCAATGACGCTGTGGTTTTCCGAGCTGGTTAAGCGATGACGGAATAGTGTTCCATTGCTGGGTAAGCAATGACGGTGTGGTTTTCCGAGCTGGTTAAGCGATGACGGAAGGGTGTTCCATTGCTGGGTAAGCAATGACGGTATGGTTTTCTTGCGCTGGTTAAGCGAAGATGGAATAGCGATCGATTGCTGGTTAAGCAATGATGGTATGTCGCTGTTGGACAAGCTATAACAATGCTTGAATACTGATATTGGTAGTCATGTATTTACTGGTGAAATGTATTGTCACAAAATTATGTTTTGTTTGACGTCTTGTAAAAAAGGCGTCCATTAAATAATTTAGTGTACTATAGCTAAATTTTGAGCTTAATATAAATGTGAACAAAGTTGTAACTATTTGAGCACTTATCGGTCAGAGATAGCCGAGCGAAAATACTGTGGATAAATTCTTTGTTTTCAGATAGTTCACACGAGGACGTGTGAAACGTCAGAATGGCCGTGTCGGGGATCGTAATATCAAAGCATGTCGTAACGATCATTTAATGAATCAAGTATTACATGAATCACTTATAATCTTTTAATTGTATTGTCGTAATCGAAACGTCAAGCATTCTTGGTTACAATGCTTGGATGGAATCAGTGTGTAGCGGTGCTCAGGGTGAGTGCATGTCCGCCTCGCTGAGATCATCACGTTTATATTATCGCTGTGGTTCTGAAATAGTGTTGGTCGACATAGAGTTTGCCAGTGATACTACCCCGCAACATATATATATATATATATATATATATATATATATATATATATATATATATATATACATATATATATATATATATATATATATATATATATATATATATATATATATATATACATACATATATATATATATATATATATATATATATATATATACATACATATATATATATATATATATATATATATATATATATATATATATATACATACATATATATATATATATATATATATATATATATATATATATACATATATATATATATATATATATATATATATATATATATACCGGGTGGCGCTCGAAATCTGTTACATAGGCATTTAACATGGGAAAACCGTTTTTCCTGGCGCGTTGCACCCCAAATTATTTTAGAAAAAAATCTTCAAATTAAAGTTGTAGAATATAAAATTCTGCATGTAAATCAGTAAATAAAATTCATTTCGTAGTTTAGTAACTCTAGAAATTGAATACGAAAAATTTGAAAATTTCAGTTTCATATAGTGCTAGCGATGGAATTAAAACAAAAAAGACAAACAAATGTTATTATTTAAATGCCAAATATTGTTATTTTTGTCAAGAAACTGTGTATTTGAACTGTATTGAAGAATTAAATTATTATTCTGCTTAGGAATTTTACGTTGTGATAATTTTATTATATAATAAATGTAAATTAAATTTTATGACAGATAAACACACGTTTGTTTGTTAAGCTTATTTCACTACGCGTTCCAATCTTACACTGCCGGTCTGTTGCAGACTCTTGTAGACTGTTTACGCGATATTTATATCACTATATTTATATTACTATATACTTATATCACGTTCAACTGTCCGCCTACCGACCTGCACAGCGTCTATATACTCAAGTGACTCAACAGCGTCGGTATATTTAACTGCTCGGACAGAACTCACCTCTTTTACAACACTATCTGTCTATTTATGTAACTTTCTGTCTAACTTCCTCAGCCCACAGTTTCCCAATACTCGTCAACACTACCTAGTATTCACATCTACAGCTATACCAATATACCAGTAACTTCCCGAGTACCTACTCGACACCAACTGCATACGCTCACTACGATACTGCTAACACTTTACTCTCTAACACTCCATGTAACTAACTCTATGACTGTATGTAATGTAACACGAGGGGGGGTCTCCTAAATCTGACTGGTAATTCTACCGACTGATCCACTGTAACACGAGGGGGGTTCTCTGACGTTGGCTGCAATCCTACCGACTGCGCCACTGTAACACGAAGGGGTCTCTGAAACTGATGATAATACTGCTGACTGGTGGACGCTTTGATGGCTGGCGTCCACGGCTTGTGAGAAGGAAGAACACACAGACACTTCACTTTTTACACTTTAACTAATGAACACTACGGACATGAACAAATACTTGTGATTTACTAACTAAACTTTTATTTACATGATTATTAACATTATTAATTAATACTAAGCCTAACGTGTTACATTTTGTAACCTGGCAGGCGGGCGTTTCGCACACGCGCCCCGAAACTAAAGGACACTACATGTCCAAACCAAAACACGTCTTTCCGACGCCACGTACTAATTTCGACTCTCCCATGTTTATCCCATGGCTAACTAATCCCGACTGCCTTAAAACAAAAACGCTATCTCCAGGACAGGATTATCTTTAGGGGTTCGGGGTGCATAGGCGAGGTCACGTATACATAATAATTTCTAGACTTAAGATCAACACATAAATGTCGTGACTATCATAATATGATAAGAATTTCTAAACTGAATTCTGACTTAAATAGATAAACAGAGTTGAAATATGAATATTGAAACTATAATTTAGAAGAGTTTATAAAAAGTTATTTATCTGTTATTGTGCTTACCCTCGCCTTGTCACAGTAACTAACTAACTATTAACTTCCAAGTATAGCTCCGTCCCTTTTATACACCGGCCATTATCTTCTAGAAAAGCCCTAGAATGTTCGAACGCATAATAACGATGAACACAAAA
Organism: Harpalus rubripes; assembly: GCA_963082715.1. Taxonomy (NCBI): domain Eukaryota; kingdom Metazoa; phylum Arthropoda; class Insecta; order Coleoptera; family Carabidae; genus Harpalus; species Harpalus rubripes. The sequence continues at coordinate 61,469,144 of OY720449.1, read as the reverse complement.
GGTTCAGGTGACCGCAAGTAATTAAACACGTCGCGACTAGTCTGTCTACATCGCCCGGCTGCTAGCGCGATTCCTACGTCACCGCTATAAATAGACACTCGCTTACAGCGGCGGCGGGCGTTCCACGTTACAATATATATATATATATATATATATATATATATATATATATATATATATATACAGGGTGGTGGCGGTTAGGGGTGAACATAGGGATTTAACATGGGATTTTAGTTTTTTGCAATTTCCTGCTCTCCTGTACTTTTTACGCCAAAAACTGTAGAGTACAAAATTGTTCAGAATTAAAAATTGCATACAAAAATGTATTTACATTTATTATTATGTTTTTAGTTTCTTCACAATTTTAATAAGAAATTTCAAAATTTCTGTTATTTTGTAGCAATAGCCATGGAATTTGTTTTTTTCTGGCTGTCAAAAATTATTTATAAACGTCAACCATACGTTCATCTAACTTAAAAATTAAATAAAAACAAACAACTTTTAATTTTAATACGCATTTTTTATTAAGTATACCATTTAATAATAAACCTATTCCAAATGTATCAACTACGTAGAATTCGTTATAACGTCTTCTATTATTATTATTATTATTATTATTATTATTATTATTATTATTATTATTATTATTATTATTATTATTATTATTATTATTATTATTATTATTATTATTATTATTATTATTATTATTATTATTATTATTATTATTATTATTATTATTATTATTATTATTATTATTATTATTATTATTATTATTATTATTATTATTATTATTATTATTATTATTATTATTATTATTATTATTATTATTATTATTATTATTATTATTATTATTATTATTATTATTATTATTATTATTATTATTATTATTATTATTATTATTATTATTATTATTATTATTATTATTATTATTATTATTATTATTATTATTATTATTATTATTATTATTATTATTATTATTATTATTATTATTATTATTATTATTATTATTATTATTATTATTATTATTATTATTATTATTATTATTATTATTATTATTATTATTATTATTATTATTATTATTATTATTATTATTATTATTATTATTATTATTATTATTATTATTATTATTATTATTATTATTATTATTATTATTATTATTATTATTATTATTATTATTATTATTATTATTATTATTATTATTATTATTATTATTATTATTATTATTATTATTATTATTATTATTATTATTATTATTATTATTATTATTATTATTATTATTATTATTATTATTATTATTATTATTATTATTATTATTATTATTATTATTATTATTATTATTATTATTATTATTATTATTATTATTATTATTATTATTATTATTATTATTATTATTATTATTATTATTATTATTATTATTATTATTATTATTATTATTATTATTATTATTATTATTATTATTATTATTATTATTATTATTATTATTATTATTATTATTATTATTATTATTATTATTATTATTATTATTATTATTATTATTATTATTATTATTATTATTATTATTATTATTATTATTATTATTATTATTATTATTATTATTATTATTATTATTATTATTATTATTATTATTATTATTATTATTATTATTATTATTATTATTATTATTATTATTATTATTATTATTATTATTATTATTATTATTATTATTATTATTATTATTATTATTATTATTATTATTATTATTATTATTTCCTTCATTACCTTCGTTCACAGCTACACTAGCTGTGTTCTCAACGTTTTTAGCAAGTTTAGAAATTGTTGCTATAATAGGAATTGGTGTGTTTTCGTACTTTATGGAACACAAATCACGTATTCTTCTAAAACTATTTCCACCATAATATTTTTTTATACTGAAAACTCGTTCCTTATTCGAATAAACATTCATTATTAAATTAACTTTTTATTAGAGAAAATTTTGAAAATTTGACAGAAATTTAATGACATTATTATGTTTAAACATTTGAGTTATAAGTCATGGCTATTGCTACAAAATAACAGAAATTTTAAAATTTCTTTTTAAAATTGTGAAGAAACCAAAAACATAATAATAAATGTACATACATTTTTGTATGCAATTTTTAATTCTGAACAAATTTGTACTCTACAGTTTTTGCCATAAAAAGAACAGGAGAGCAGGAAATAGCAAAAAACTAAAATCCCATGTTAAATCCCTATGTTCACCCCTAACCGCCACCACCCTGTATATATAAGTTATAGTGCCACTTTATGCTGAATGGACATTATCCCGTTTCATACTTCTCATATTATGCTAGCTTAGATTATCATGTAATGTAGTTTTACTCTTTGAGGAATTGCAGCATCTTAGTCAGTCTGTATTCAGAGCTTATATTGTAAGACATAAAAATAAGGTTTATAAGAATAAATAAACTTTTTAAAAAGCGACTTGTATTGTCTCGATATTTAACTGGCGCAGTCGGACTGTTGGATTGCTAAAACGAATTAGCGCACATAATTCGTTTCACATCAGTGATTTATTTAGCGAACGAACCCTTAACGTAGTGACAAATCAAGTTCGCCATCGAACCACCTCCTGGGACCTGCCGAAGCTGAACGCACATCAGCCATCCAGACCTCCTGCACCACACGAAGACCTGCATCATCGACTTAAGGGCAAATGAAGCGAGTGCTGCTACTTCTGCTGTGAGTACACTTATGTCGCTTAGAGAAATTTCTAATATAAACTCGGACTCGAGTACAAGTTCTGAATCTGACTCCGATCCTGAAGATCGTAACGAAATACCAATCCCTCAAAATAAAATCCCACTTCGTTTGAAAGAATCTATTTTGCAAGCCACAGTAGACAAAACTACAATGGCAACGGAATTAAAGAAAGAATATTTAGATATGATACCCGAATTTAGGGGTGAACGCGAACTTCTTCTACCCAGATTTATTGAAATATGTTCAAAAATAGTCACGAAATTTTATAACACAACTAATACAGCAGATTTTCAAAATGAATATCTGATGAGTACTATACTGTCAAAAGTAAAAGGCGAAGCAGCCATAAACATAGCTAGTTCTGTAAATAAAACGTGGAAAGATTTGAAAACCGCCTTAGTGAACACATACGCGGATAAACGCGACGGTTACACTCTGTGTATAGAAATGACCGAATTAAAACAAAATGAAAAAGAAACTGTGTTCGAATTTTATAACAAATTACAACACTCACTGAATTTACAAATAGCATATATTCAAACTAATTCTGCAGCTGCCGAAGCAGAAGTTTTAATTAAATATTTTCAAAAATATGCACTACGAATTTTGTTAAGAGGGTTGAAAGAACCAATAGGGCAGTTAATTTTGTAGGTATATGTCAAAAATTTATGCAATGTTTATTGTTAATTTATATTTTATTTTGTAAATAGATTTTACGTAATGTCTGAAGTTACTAAAAATTACGAAAACGTTTAAAACATGAAGAATATCACAATCGATCGAAGAGTAAATGTACAATATTAAAAAGATAAACATTATCATCTGTCACATTTGATATGTTAATGACAAATTATGTATGTCGTATCGGTTGTCCTTTTCAATGTTAAAAACATTTAAATAATATGTAAAATTGAAGAAAATAACGTAAGGATTAAACGATTGCATAAGACTACTACGATAGTCTAGAATTAAACATGCTTAAAACAGTATGGGCCCTATTCTGTAACTCGGTGGTTAATTTGTAACCACTGGTTAAAATTTTGATCCAATCAAGTATGTTGACATAAAACAAAAAAAGGGATTTTTAGTTGTCAAATCAATAACTATTGGAAAAAAATTTTAACCAGTGGTTAAAAATTAACCACCGAGTTACAGAATAGGGCCCAATATGTGTTTAAATTGAACCCAACAAGATTTGGTGATAAACAAGATTAAACTCTACAGAATATAAATACTTGGGATTAAAAATAACGATTGAGGGCACCATAAAACAACTCTGTACAGACCGCAAAAAGAAAAGAGGGAGACCTAGAAGAAATTAGGTGCAGGAGTCCAAGAAGGAATAAGAGAGAGAGGATACATGAAGACCTGTGGCAAGATAGAGAGCAGTGGAGAATTGGCATCTGAAGACATCGTAGAACGTAATAAACCGATTGTATATATATATATATATATATATATATATATATATATATATATATATATATATGTATGTATATGTAATGATTTTAAGACATGTTTATTGTTAATTCATATATTTTATTTCGTAAATAGATTTAACAATGTCAGGCTGACAAAGATATAATGAACACCACAATCGATAAAGAGCATATGTACAATATCTAATACGTATTTAGAGGAAAGCATAAAAATTAAATCCTACAAGAAAATCACATCTTAAATTCTGAAACAAGACAATTCAATAATTTTAGATAGTATGTTTCAATCTGTTCTTTTTTGCAATTAATTTTCTTATATTACGTTTAAAATTATTTTAGATCATACATAATTCGATATCTATCTTAAACGGTACATTTCATTTTCTTATATATGTCGTGTAAAATTATGTATATTAAAATTCATTTATTGCAAATTATTGTATCGTACTAATAAAAAAAAAAATTTAAATTACATAATCATACAGCATGAGCTAGAAAAGTCATTTTGTATACCTATGATTTTTGCATTTTCCCCCCTTAATAACAATCCAAACTTTATTGATATACAGGCTGTTTCAAAAATACTCTAAAAAAATTAAGGGTATATAGTACTGACCAAAATGAGTAAAAAAGCTTAATGAACATGGGGTATACTCTAAAAAAATTAAGGGTATATAGTACTGACCAAAATGAGTAAAAAAGCTTAATGAACATGGGGTAAAGTCTTTCTTAGTATCCGATATTTATTTATATACATACATACATACATACATATATATATATATATATATATATATATATATATATATATATATATATATATATATACATCCCACTATCATTGTGGCGTACCCTGTGTTATTTTCTACATTTAAAGTGACGTCCTTGTGAATGGGACGTCCAGTATACGGACGTCACTTTAAAATGCCTTGTAAATTTTTTCCTGGCATCAGGGGGGGCTCTTGTATCGAATAGCAAATTTTGCTATGGACGTCAAAATGATAGCGGAGAGGGAAATGTATATTTTTTGTAGTTTGTAGCAAAATATCCTCAGACAACTCTTACTGAGAATATTATCAGCAAAATTAATGAACGGGAAAAAAGATCCCGAAACATAATGATTTATAATCATCCCGAAAATTGCACGTCCAAAAAAGAAAAGGAGGAAAATGATCTTAACCTTGTAAAAAAATTATTAACAGATTGCCAGATTCAACTCAGAACTCTTACGCTTAGGTCGTTTTGATAGTAACAAACGTACCCCGCGCCCCATTAAAGTATAACTGCAGTCTACTGTCACAGTTGTCAACTTCTTTAAGGAATTTAAATGTTAAATCTGAGGATAAATGGAATACTATTTCTGTTTCTCCTGACAGGACTCGTCAGCAAATGGATTATTACAAATCACTAAAAAAGGAATTAGATGAACGTCTTGCAAATGGTAAAAATAATTTAAAAATAAAGTACGTTAATAACACACCGAGAATCATTTCGGAAAACTGAATGATCCCAACAAAAGTCCACATATCTTAAGTATATACTATCAAAATTGCAGGGGTCTTAACAGTAAAACTAATATATTTTATGTTAATTGTTGTGCAGTGTCTTTTGATGTCCTCATTTTGTCTGAAACTTGGATTCAGAGCTCCGTAACCAACTCGGAACTTTTTCCCTCTAATTATAATATAATTCGCTGTGATCGTAATTTATCAGCTGTTGGTAGGTCTACAGGTGGTGGAGTTTTAATAGCGCTTTCCGATTACATACGTTATGAAGTTTTTGACGTTACCTTCCTTAGGGACATTTGTAGCCTAATTGATTTTGTAGCCTGTAAATGTTATATTGCACATTTACAATTTATACTTTGTGCCATATATATTCCACCTGATGTTAATTCTTACAGCTTTGACTTATTCTTTGAATCTTTAGAAGAACTCCTAATTAATCATAACATAATAATAATTGGCGACTTCAATGTAGCTGATTTTACCGGTAATATTATTTCCTCTCAAAAAACATCATGTCTAGCTAATTTCTGTAATTTCCTTGGTTTACGTAATGTAAATAGTATAAACAATATTCATGGCAATAAGCTAGATTTGATATTATGCAATCTTAATAACTCCACAAATATTAATAAAGCGTCACCTCCCTTGGTACAGGAAGATGTTTACTATCCAGCATTAATATCCGAAATCATCTTGTCACATTCTAAATCATCTAAATTTTCTTCTAACAATAATGTCCGTTATAATTTCCGAAGAGCTAATTTTCATCAACTTTACGAAGATCTCTTTTCTTGTGACTGGTCCTTTCTTTATTCATATGATGCAGTAAATGAAGCTTTAAATGCATTTTATGAGTTTCTATATACTTGCCTAGATAATAATGTACCAAAATGTAAAAATTCAAAGTAAAAATTTCCGATTTGGTTCACTTCTGAAATTATAAAAAATATTAAAACTAAGGAATATTACAGAAGAAACTGGCTGAAAGACAAGAATCAGAATTACCTCGTGGAGTTTAGAAGATTGAGAACCTTGACGAAATCACAAATAAAAAGTGCTTATGAATTATATTTGGACAAGGTTCAAACCAATTTTAAATCAAATCCATCTGAATTCTGGAACTATGTTCACTCGAAACAGGGCATCAGTCCAATTCCAGCTATGCTAAAAGATGATGCAACTGTTTACAATACTCCGCAGGAGATTGTAGATGCATTTGCGAACTATTTGTCAGTTTTTTTCCAAACAAGATCTTCTTGCGACTTTTCAGAAGACTCAGTCTACTCTTTATCATTTTCCATAAGCAGCGTTACTGAGGATGACATTTTACACATAATGGCGCAATTACCTAACAAAACGTCAGCAGGTGAAGATCAAATACCTACATATTTAGTCAAAGATTATCGATTTGCCCTAGCACAACCTTTAACTTTTATCATTAACCTGGCCATCAACTCCCAGTCGTTCCCTGATAGATGGAAAACAACTGTAATAACACCTGTATTTAAAAAAGATGACAAAACCTTAATAAAAAATTACCGACCTATATCTCTACTGAGTGCATTTGCCAAAATTTTTGAAAAAGTAATATATAATGTGATTTACAATAACACTAAATCTCTTATTTCTCAAATTCGGCACGGTTTCATGCGAGGTAGAGCAACTACGACTAACCTTGCATGTTTCACACAATTTGTTTCAAACTGTCTTGATAGGCGTGGTCAAATTGATATTATTTACACTGACCTCTCGAAAGCCTTCGACTCTATAGATCATACAATACTTCTGAAAAAAGTGAGTCAGTTTGGTGCAGCTCCTAAAATAATTAATCTTTTAAACTCATACCTCACAGATCGAACATGTTATGTTTCTTATAACGGCTACTCGTCATTTGATTTTGTTCCAACATCAGGGGTACCGCAAGGTTCTAATTTAGGTCCTTCATTGTTCCTCCTATTTATTGACGAACTCTTACACTTATTCACTTGCCCAGTCTTAGCGTATGCGGACGATATTAAGATTTTTTCCAATATTTCGTCATTAAGTGATGCTAGTTCATTACAAAGTAACATTAATGTCATGGTTTCTTGGTGTGAAACAAATAAGTTAATGTTAAATGCCGAAAAATGTTATTTGACCACATACACACGTAAGCAGAATTCATTACTGTTTCCATACAAAATCAAGTTAAATATAATTGATAAAAAAGAAGTAATAAAAGATTTAGGTGTTACGTTTTCGTCAAACTTTAAATTCACTCATCATATTAATAATACTTGCTCTGCTGCGAGTAAAACATTAGGTTTCATCTTAAGAATCACTAAGCAGTTCAATGATATTTCAGCTTTAAAAAATCTATATTTTGCATTCATTATAAGTAAATTTGATTTTGCAACCATTGTATGGTACCCACTTTATGAATACCAATGTGCTGCTCTTAATAGAATACACCGCCGCTTTTTAGAATACCTTTCGTACAAAGTTGACAGGTCCTATCCTGAACGAGGTGCAAACCACGAAAATCTTCTTCAACGTCATGATATGCCAGCATTGGAAATCAGAAGAGAGGAACAGTCTGCCAGATTTTTGTCCCTTTTGTTGAAAAATAAAATAGATTGTCCCTATTTGTTGGCTTGCATTCAATTACAGGTTCCCAGGCTGTCTTCCAGGTACCACAAAACCTTTTACTTGCCTGCCTCCAATACAGATATCTTGGCCAGATCTCCAGTCCATGTTATGTGCCGAAGCGCCGATCATCTTTACGAAGATATCTTCTTGTAATTATTATATTCACTTTCATATTTGTATTTTTTTTCTCTCACATTTATGTTTCAAAAAATTTATGTTTTTTTTACTGTTATGTTTCCCTGTAAATGGTTTCTGTTGGGAATAAAGATATTATTATTATTATTATTATTATTATTATTAGTATTATTATTATTATTATTATTATTATTATTATTATTGCACTCCTGGTTATATATTTAAAAAATATTTATATAATTAAACCTTTGATTTGCACTTATAAAATCCTGTTAGTAAATATAAAATCGATAAACTATGATGTCAAAATGTATGGTTTACAAATGTAATAAATTTAGAAATGGTAATTATATAAAATATCGTATCATAAAGCTGAATTATTAATTACAAAATATTGTGAAAATTGTATATAAAAAAGCCAATTGTAAGGATAAGAAGAATAATAATTAAATGTATGGAATAAATATAAAGACGATATGCTACGGTGAAATATAAAAACAAAATCTTTATATACCTACTTTTGTTCCATAATACCATTCCGAAATTTTAAATAATGTAGAAAAAGATTGCAGAAAATAATTATTAAAAGAAAAGAAAATTTTTTAAACAATAATATAAACTATTTATTAAATGTAGAAAATTTTTTACTCTGGCACCCAGAGGTGATGTTTAATCAAAGTGAGTATTTATTTAATTAGAAAATATTTTTATTCGCAATAATTATAGTAATATGTCGATTCATATCCTTTTAGAGACTGGAAAATAACTGTAATGACAATCACTTGGGTGGGAAATAACATATCACTTCCACCCTACAGGTTGAAAATGTTTAGCAAGATTGTAATAGAACCCCACAATAAAGTATTTTTCCTTATACTCAACAACTATTTTGAAAACAAATTATTTAGAATAATTATTATTTAATTAAATGCGTCGTGTTTGTTTTAAACTAGTTTACTATGATGCGTTGTTAAGATAAAATTTATTAAATGTATTTTTTACCTAATTTACAAATTATGTAATAGTTAATTTTTGTCAACATCGTTGCTATGTACTACCGGTCTAGGCCGTAAAACGTACCTACCGGACTCGTTGCTATGAAGGTAAATAGTTGTTTACAGTTGGAGTACACAGAAAAATTATAAATTATCAAAAATAATGACTTTTAAAAACTGTATTTTTATTGCAACCTACACGCTACTTAAGAAACACAGAGACGTAAGTTCTTTATGTGTATCAACTAAACATCAATGTAACAAATTTGTGTGTATATATGTGTTTTTATGAAATATGAAAAAAAATGTTAAAAACGTGATTTACTGCTAAATTTGCAAAACGGAGTAAAATCGACTCAATCTGCCGTATGAAAAATTTATGATCTAACAAATCATTTGTCTAAAGATTAAATATATGATGGTTAAGTGACAATATGACATCAAATATCACTGCGGAATAGGTTCTTACAAATATTTACTAAAAATATCTCTTTCCAGGTAACTTTTAAAATATACATACATGGCCATAATTTCAAAACCGTTCTCGAAATTATCAAAAATTTATATATGTGTAAAGCATAACATCTTTAAAATTGTCTTAAGCTTATACCGAGATTTGTAATATCTTATCTAATTTCGACTATACTCGTATGTTAAATAAAAAAATATATAAGAATTTTACAAAAAAATATTATTTTTATGAATATAATACAGGGATATGAAATCAAATTCTAGAAAGAAAAAATACTGCAAGTATTAATTCAGTTTATAATAAATGATTACTAAAAATAAAAGTGTGTATTTTTTAATTATTAGATTTTGCTGTGATTTTAAAAAATACATTTAAAAAGTTCACATTTCAAGTATTTTCATATATTAAGAGAAAATAGAATTGCTGTTTTTGTATTACTGTGATAAAAGAACGCGAAATACCGACTTGCCATCTGCCATGCGCGGAATTGCAAGTTAACGCAAGAACATTTCTATTCCACTCCACATTTTGTATCACCGAGGGATTGGCGGCGCAATACATTTTGCTGTGCTGCACTTGATCTGTTTTTGTTCAGTTATTTATAAGGAAAATGAGTACAAGAGGGCAAAAAATCCTTAAACTTCTTGGTAAGTTAGTGAAATTTGTTAAATATGATTAAATTTATTTGTAAATATTGTAATATTTTACTTTTGCACACACAAAGTCAAATAAATAACTAGTACTATAATACAATAGTAGTATTTACGCTATAAGGCTGGAATGTGGGACAAAATTTCGAATGAGTACAGTAATACTACTTCACGACCGTATGACATACATTTTATTTCGTACAGACTACGTTCTTCAAAATTTTGTATTAATTCAAAACATGGCCCTTTAACTTAGATCACAACATCTTTGAATTTGTGACATTTGTGTGTATTTTTGTTTTCTTTGCATTGTTCGTTATGATTGTCAAAAATGAGAGCTGCATGTACTTTTGATGATATTTGTAATTTGTCGCGTGAAATTTCTTCAAATTGTGGAAGTCTACGGTGAAGCTTATTCCCACCAAGTTGTCGAAAAAGAATACCTGTTTTTTTGTGATTAATCGTTCATACGTTTCAAATTGTGCTATTAAAAATAAATTTGTCTGAAATTGAGTTTGGCGTTTCGTTTTATTAAAAATAAACAGTCCGGGAAATATTTCCAGGCAACACCACGGCCCCGGTACTGTAATGAGCCATTTCCCATATTCAAATTAGAAACGTAAAGTATTACACAGCGCACAGTATGAAATAAAATGATATTAAAGTCTGAGGCTACAATAATCCTTATCGCTGTTGGATTAAACGAACGATATAATTTTTAAGTCTATATTAATTTTAACAAAATCGCAATGTTACTTTTCTGACACCTAATAAATTTCTTGTTAGGTTCGTCAACAGAGAAAATATCCTTCGATATGAAAATAAATAATGATGTATCTAATAACGATAGTGTAAGTTATGTATGTATACATTATTTTAATTTAAGTATTTAACAATTTATACGTTGACAGGGTAGTAAATTCGAAGAAACTGATAAATTTTTCCAAGTCCATCCCTATGAAACAGTAGTCTTCTGGATTCTAAACAAGCTTCGGTAAAAGATATAAAACCGAGTATGCTTGCATAAAATTATTTAATAATGTTTGTTTACAGGAAAAATTAGTTTCCAAAATTATTCCATCAGAGATATTTCAAAGGAAAATAGATAATGGACCAGTTCCCGAGAAAGTAAGAATTGTGCAATAATTATCTTTTTCTATTTCGGTGTTCTTATGTGTATATAAAAGCACTGTTTATCACTGAAAACACGTCGTTTAGAATATCTATAAACATACTGTTTGGTCATAGCCACCTATACAAGTAGCTATGGTTTGATACAATGTATTAATGTAAACAATCACACAAAATTCACAACACTGTCAAAATGTGAAATTTCAATTGCTTACTATTTGCTAAAATTTATTTCGTTTTGAAAGGGTCTTAGTGTTTTAAAATTTTTTGTTATATTTTAAACTGAAACATGACAGAGCGATCAGCGGGGGAAAATTTGATTTATTGTTTAGAAAATTCTTATAGTTTCAGAGATATAGGCATTATCTATTTTTTGTCAAAATTTATTTCGTTTTTAAAGGGCCTTAGTGATTAAAATTACCTCAATAGAAAAAATAGTATAGAAAATATGTATTGTAACGTTTTTATTTATTTGTGTGAAGTGTAAATATAAGACAAGTATTATTAATTAAAATAAGTTTATTATAATGATAAATAGATATTAAATATAATTAAAAGATGATAAATATAACGAACACTAGGATTAAACAAATATTAATCATTAATTAAGACTAAGAGTATTATAAAACACTTAAACACTAAGATTATTTATTTCAACAATATATAGATCACTTATTTATTTATACAAATATATTTATTTATATTCGACACTTGTCTACTATCTGTTTATATCACGAACTGTTTAACACGCAACGAATATTTATATCAGACTGTCCAGGGCCTTCGCCAACGGTGCTTATATACCGTAGCTGAAAATTCGAGAACGCACGGGAATTTATTTTATTTATTTTTTTATTTTAGAAATTCGGCCACTCAACAGGAAGATTTCCCAATGATAGAGTGGCACTATAAATACAATTAACAATATAGAAAAATATTAATAGTAGCAACTAAATATATAATAGAGGAAAAAGATATGAGTCTGTTATTTTATCATAATTATTCACAATAATTTTGTGATATAGTTTTTAAACAAATTTAAAGAGGTACAAAATAAATCAGGGGCATTAGGGTTAGCATGTACAATATCGTTATATAAACTTGAAATTCTGTTTATAGGGGAATTAGAAGCAGAATTAGTACCTTGAAATGGCACATATAACATGTGCATAGATCTAGTATCATGCCTTGAGACGCGCAGGAAAAATAATGACGTTATGTGAATAGAATTAATTATATTGTTAAAAATTTTATATAAAAATATTAAATCATGTTATAAATGACGATTAAATGTTAGCGCTGAAAATTAGAATATTAAAACACATTTATCATCAAACCGGTATATACAGTATTAATACAAAAATAATAACAAATCTAGATGACTGTCGCCTGGCCGAACCCGGTCCCGCGGAATCCTCCTTCACGCCGTGATTATTTCTGTAAAAGAATTAACACATGAGAAATACTCAGTGAGGAGGCAATCAAATACAAAAGGTTCAGGCATTCACACACCGTACACACATGTTGGCAACTACGGGCAGTACCGCCAGTTACTACGGAACCTCTGCCGCTTCGGTGGTGATCCGGGAACACATCCACAGAGATCACTACAGCCCAAACTGCTGCTAACGTTGGCGACCCAGAAGCGGGTCACTACAGCCTTTCCCTGCTGCTGCCGCTGGCGACCCCCGGGTCCACACGGGCGGCCACTACGGAACCTCTGCCGCTTCGGTGGTGATCCGGGAACACATCCACAGGGATCACTACAGCCCTAACTGCTGCTACCGTTGGCGACCCAGAAGCGGGTCACTACAGCCTTTCCCTGCTGCTGCCGCTGGCGACCCCCGGGTCCACACGGGCGGCCACTACGGAACCTCTGCCGCTTCGGTGGTGATCCGGGAACACATCCACAGAGATCACTACAGCCCAAACTGCTGCTAACGTTGGCGACCCAGAAGCGGGTCACTACAGCCTTTCCCTGCTGCTGCCGCTGGCGACCCCCGGGTCCACACGGGCGGCCACTACGGAACCTCTGCCGCTTCGGTGGTGATCCGGGAACACATCCACAGGGATCACTACAGCCCTAACTGCTGCTACCGTTGGCGACCCAGAAGCGGGTCACTACAGCCTTTCCCTGCTGCTGCCGCTGGCGACCCCCGGGTCCACACGGGCGGCCACTACGGAACCTCTGCCGCTTCGGTGGTGATCCGGGAACACATCCACAGGGATCACTACAGCCCTAACTGCTGCTACCGTTGGCGACCCAGAAGCGGGTCACTACAGGTCTCCCTTCTGCTACCGTTGGCGACCCTCGGGTTCACACGATGCGGTCACTACAGTACCCAGTACTGCTAACACACACCCACAATCATACACATGCTAGATTAACTCTCTCACCTGAATCACTATAATATCGATGTTCTCACACTGAAATCTAGAAATAAACTGAAATAAAATACGTGAATACCAGTATCATTAAATGTAGCTCTTATCCAACAGCATCGATTACGTACCTAAATAGCTAATTAGAGACAAAACATAATAAATTTAATAAAAATAATCTTACGCAAAACAATATCTGTGACAGTTCGGCCATCCTGAAAAGTTCCTCGTCCTCGAGGAACCAATCCCAAATTCCTGCAGCATCAGCATCAACATCCGAAGCGCTGTTGTCTTCCGACAGTTCACGTCTAGTTCAATCCTACGTAAAGTAAATTCCTTCATTTTCTGCGCTTCTGTATTATCAGCTTGACACTTCCATCCTGTTGTTATAATTTTATCTTTCTGAATTATTAATTCCGCATCAGTTCAATTAAAGACTGGTAAAACACATTCCATATATTTGTCTGCTACTACATTGTTCGCAGGAATACGTGCTCGTTTCCTTCATGGTTATGCAAGTGGACCCCATATCGACGTACGCTTAGACAATTACCGCTTACCTCCGCAGAAGTTGTTAAGATGTTCCTTTCTGGCAGTTGTGGTTGTGGTTCTTGTTGACGTTGAACATGCTGATGTTGACGTTGTTGTGGTCGCTGGTTCCTACTTCCACTGAATTCACCTCCATTTCGTTCTGCACAATTCGATACTCGTTGCCGTTTTTTTTTTTTTTTTTTGTTATAATGTGAGCGTGTATGTCCCAATTTTTTCACAAATAAAACAACATATGTTCTCCATTCCATCGTTGTGCTGCTGCGTAGTATAGTAAGGCCACCTGTTCTTCTGAAAAGTACGATGGGATTCGCGTTTAAGGGGAGTAGAAAGGTTTCGTGTCGCTAATTTATCTTCGATCGTCTTCAAAAATAATAAAAGAGACTGCGGCTTCTTGCATTCTCTGAGAAGAGCAAGTGTTGAGTAGCGCCAGCTTCTCATAATAGTATTGCAACATAAGTTCATCCGGTTTCTTTGTTGCGAGAAATCATTTCTTGAAGCAACTGAAAATAATTTTCCTGTGACGGAAATGCCTTCAACGACATAGCCTTCTATGACTCCCAAGAATGATTTATTCCTTGCAGCGCTTTATACCACATTTATGCATATCCTCTCAAGCGAGATCTCACATACATGATGGTAGTTATTTCGTCCCATTTATGCCTAGCGCGTAAAGTGAACGTACATACTGAAATTGAGGACTGTTGTTAGGTAACGCCATGTTGTAATGTTGTTCCAGGTTCGTAATCCAGCTAAACATAAACGTAATCAATATCCGCACTGTTCCAAAATCTTTGTCGGTGTGATCCCAAAAGCTGAAAGTTAAAAACGTTCTGATCCCACTTCTGAAATGTTATAAATGACGATTAAATGTTAGCGCTGAAAATTAGAATATTAAAACACATTTATCATCAAACCGGTATATACAGTATTAATACAAAAATAATAACAAATCTAGATGACTGTCGCCTGGCCGAACCCGGTCCCGCGGAATCCTCCTTCACGCCGTGATTATTTCTGTAAAAGAATTAACACATGAGAAATACTCAGTGAGGAGGCAATCAAATACAAAAGGTTCAGGCATTCACACACCGTACACACATGTTGGCAACTACGGGCAGTACCGCCAGTTACTACGGAACCTCTGCCGCTTCGGTGGTGATCCGGGAACACATCCACAGAGATCACTACAGCCCAAACTGCTGCTAACGTTGGCGACCCAGAAGCGGGTCACTACAGCCTTTCCCTGCTGCTGCCGCTGGCGACCCCCGGGTCCACACGGGCGGCCACTACGGAACCTCTGCCGCTTCGGTGGTGATCCGGGAACACATCCACAGGGATCACTACAGCCCTAACTGCTGCTACCGTTGGCGACCCAGAAGCGGGTCACTACAGCCTTTCCCTGCTGCTGCCGCTGGCGACCCCCGGGTCCACACGGGCGGCCACTACGGAACCTCTGCCGCTTCGGTGGTGATCCGGGAACACATCCACAGGGATCACTACAGCCCTAACTGCTGCTACCGTTGGCGACCCAGAAGCGGGTCACTACAGGTCTCCCTTCTGCTACCGTTGGCGACCCTCGGGTTCACACGATGCGGTCACTACAGTACCCAGTACTGCTAACACACACCCACAATCATACACATGCTAGCTTAACTCTCTCACCTGAATCACTATAATATCGATGTTCTCACACTGAAATCTAGAAATAAACTGAAATAAAATACGTGAATACCAGTATCATTAAATGTAGCTCTTATCCAACAGCATCGATTACGTACCTAAATAGCTAATTAGAGACAAAACATAATAAATTTAATAAAAATAATCTTACGCAAAACAATATCTGTGACAATCATTTAAATTTCTCCTTTTCATAAGTGGTACTAGGCATAAAGAATAATTTGGAAACCTGTAAGAGAAATACTTAATGAATTTATTTTGAATAGATTCAATTCTGCTTATGTAAGTGGGATATAATGGTGTCCAGCACACTGAGGCAAATTCTAATTGACTACGCACCAAGGAGAAATATAGCATTAAAACAGCTTTTGGGTTAGTAAATTGTTTGGTACTGCGTAAAATAAATCCAAGCATTCTATACGCTTTTTTAGTAATATTATTTATATGAATGTCCATTAGGAGCTTTCTATCAAGAGTGATTCCTAGATCTTTGACATGTGTACATTTTTCTAAAACAACATTACTAATTTTATAATCGAAATTCAAAACATTTCTATTTCTAGTGAAGGTGATTGTTGTACATTTTGATATATTTATCAATAATGAGTTGTCTTTTGCATATTGCGTAAAATTATTCAGGTCTTGTTGTATTTTTAAGCAATCAGATATAGATTTGACGGCAAGAAATAACTTCATATCGTCCGCGTACATAATGTATTTAGCGTGATTGAAACAGTTACTTATGTCATTGATAAATATATTAAATAACAACGGTCCAAGATGACTTCCCTGCGGTACTCCGGAAGTTACATTAATTTTTCTAGATTTAAAGCCCTGAATAACTACGGTCTGTGTTCTTTGTAGTAAATATGAATGAAGCCAATTAAGAAGATTTCCACCTACACCCACCGCAGCAAGTTTATGAATCAATATACTGTGATCAACTTTATCAAATGCCCTGCTGAGGTCGGTGTAGACTGCATCAACCTGCACCCTGTCATCCATGGCTTTTGAAATGTAATTAATGTATTCTACCATATTTGTCTCCACTGACCGTCCTTCATAAAATCCGTGCTGTTGTGGATTTATCTGAGATTTAACTGCGGCGAACAAGTTCTTGTAAATAATAATTTCTAAAATTTTACTTAGAATACAAAGCTTAGATATCGGTCTATAATTTTCAACAATGTTTTTCATTCCAGACTTATGAATTGGGGTTATATTAGCATATTTCCATATTTTTGGACAGGTGCCATCTTTAAGAGATTTGTTGAAGATATAACATAAGGGACGAGCAATTGATGTAGCACACTTTTTTACAAATATGCTAGGGATGTCATCTGGACCAGCACCTTTATTCACATCCACTTGCAAAAGATGTTCTAAAATAATTTCCTCAGTAACAGAGATATTAAATATTGTATTTGTATTAGGAAGATTTTCGAGCGATGAAATTGTTTGATTCTGCGTATTTGAAGGAACATACACCGATTCAAAATATTCTGCAAACCAATCACATGATTCACTTCCGTGTTTAGAAATTCTGTTTTTATATTTCATCTGTGCGGGAATATTATTACATTTTTTTAGTGATGACATATATGCCCAAATTTTTTTACAATTTTGTGGTATTTGTTCTTCAATATTATTCACATAGGAGGTGAAGCATGATTTTGTTATCTCTTTCACTCTTTTGCGAAGGATAGAAAATGTGTGGTAAGAATCTAAAGTTTTTAATTTTTTGAATTTTTACGCGCTCTATTTTTTTCTTTAATTACTGCAATTAGATCGCTTGAAAACCAAACTGGGTATGATCTGTTACCCACGGATTTGCTAGGGACGTATTTAGTAATTGCTTCCCATAAAAAATTATAAAATATATTAACCATTTCATCTACAGTACAGTTTTTAAATTCACCATTCCAGTCAATGTTAATTAAATAAGAATTAATAGCATCATAATCTGCCTTCTTGTAAAAGTAAATTTTTCTTGGTGGATTCTTTAAAGTAGCCTGTATATGCAACGGAACAAATATATCGAGTGATGGGTGATGCTGAATGTCCAATTTGCTTAAAGGACTAGCACAATTATGTACATTTAGGTTAGGTATATTACTTAAAACTAAATCTAACATTCTGTTATTAGAGTTAGGTACACCATTGAACTGATTCAGGTTGCAATAAGAAATGCAGTCAATAAAATTATTTGATATTAAATTGTAGGTGTTTAAGCTAGTAAAAAAAGTTTCATTACTTACAGCGCTCCATTTGAGATATGATAAATTAAAATCCCCACAAATTAGAAATTTAGCATCCCCATCTTCTTCAATAATTGAGGTGAGACTCGTAATAAATGAATTTAAAGCAATATTATCTTCTGGGGGGATGTAGACACAGCACACATGTAATTTTAGCTCATCTACTTCTAGATACAACACAATAGGTTACATCAACCGCGTAATTAAGCAGGCGCCGGCCAGTCGGTTTCGTCATCGCTAACAATAGACGCTCGCTCGTCCCTGCGACAGCGGCGGCGACACCGACGGGGACAGAGGCGGTAACAGTGGCGGCGAGGGCGGGCACTGCACATTACACTGCCCCCTCCTTAAGACTGTTTCGTCCCGGAACAGTTCATGATGACGAAATCTGCATGCATTACCCTTGGTGCATTTCGAAGTTTTGAAGAAAGGACAGTCGATGGTCCGCTCGACTTCTTCTTTATGCCCGTTAGGGTTAAAGCTGCAAACGAGAATTTCAACACCGGTAAAACGGAAGAGGATTTCTATCATGTTCCTAACAATCCTCCAATCTAAACCATCTAGACCACAGCCTAACTTCGGTACGGCTAGCTTCAAAATGTCATTCTTAAGCAGATGATCCCTCAAATCGCCACAGGTCACGATACGACGGTTTCTGGTACGAGCGTGGTTTTGTAACCAGGTAATAAATGTACCGCTGATGGTCTGCATTGTTATCCCTCAGGCGCAGCGTTTTCCCAACAGTTGGGCGTTGGTTGGCCAGTTCTTGTTGTCGCCCAAATTTCGCCTTAAAGGCTGAAGCTATGCCACGGTACATCTTTAAGTCTTCTGATACGCAGTGACCGAGGGAATAATCTGAAGACACGGTGAATAGATCTCGGTGTTCTTCTTTCGTCACGCCGAACCGCGCCTTGCGGCCAAAGGAATAGTTCTCCATGAAGTCTTCAAAAGTTGGTTCTTGTGTTATGATCTGACGAACCGTTGCTCCGTTATGGACTTCGTGGTTGTTTCCGGCGAAAGGGGCTAGCCGATTAAAGTGTACTACTCTCGGCTTCCCGCCAGGTTGTTTCTTAATTCTGTATACCACGTCGTTTATCCTTTTGACTACCTCATAGGGGCCTTCCCAATTATTTTGCAGCTTTGGTGATAACCCACGACGTCTTTGTGGATTGTAAAGCCACACTAAATCCCCAGGTTGATATCCACCCTTTTTGGCCTTGATGTCATACCGGTCCTTCATTCAGTCGCTGGCAGCTTGAATGTTCGTACGGACTTGTTCATGAATGTCATCCATTCTTCTCCGTAAGTCCGTAACGTAATCTTCCCCGGCCAGATCTTCCCCAGGTTTACTGCCGAACACCAAGTCACATGGTAAGCGCAACTCACGCCCGAATAAGATGTTCGCAGGAGTTTGCCCTGTTGTTTCATGCACGGATGAACGATAAGCCAACAGGAACAGTTGGAGGTGTCGGTCCCAGTCTCTTTGGTGGTTGGAGACTACCTTCGACAAATATCGGTTGATCGTTCTGTTCATTCGTTCAACCATGCCATCAGACTGCAGATGTAATGCAGTTTGTTCTAGTTTTATTAATTCCTAATATCTTACAGACATTTTGGAAAACGGCAGACTCAAAATTTCTTCCCTGATCAGAATGGAGTTCACGCGGTACTCCGAATCGGCATATACATTCCTTAACTAAAGTTTCAGCGACCGTGGTGGCTTCCTGGTTGGATAATGGATATGCTTCAACCCACTTGGTGAAGTAGTCCATAACAACCACGATGTATTTATTTCCTTCGCCCTTTCTGGGAATGGTCCAGCCACATCAATCGCAATACGCTCAAATGGACTGCCAACGTTGTATTGGCGCATTGGAGCTTTTCGTCGTTTATGCAGACTGTTACTGCCAGCGCAAACCACATATTTCTTGCACCAATCTTTAACATCTTCCGTGAAGTTAACCCAGTAAAACCGCTGGCGCAATCTTTCTAGCGTTTTGATGACTCCGAAATGGCCTCCAGATCCGTCATGGATCTCTTTCAACACGTCTGGTACTCTACTCTTAGGAATAACTGACTGAGTTCTCTTCTCAGTTCCATCAGCATTTTCTACCACACGCTTTAACATGCCA
This sequence comes from Harpalus rubripes, assembly GCA_963082715.1. Lineage (NCBI taxonomy): Eukaryota > Metazoa > Arthropoda > Insecta > Coleoptera > Carabidae > Harpalus > Harpalus rubripes. Next base: position 61,448,443 of record OY720449.1, on the reverse strand, counting down.
TCCTCAATCACCATGGAGTCCCATTGCGCCCAGTACGATTTTACACTTGGTGAGTGTGGTGCAACGTCTTCCCATACTGGTTTGCTCTCCTCTGCTTTCCATTCGAGTATAATTTTCAAAGTTGGGTCTTTTCCTTGATCTTCGCGTAGTCCATCGGGCTGCCAATTATCGTCGACTACTGTTGTTCTGGCGACGATGGAAAATTTCTCTTCTAGTCGACTAATTGTAGTCATTGCAATCATCTTGGCACGGCCTTCTGGACAATGCATCGGCATTACGATGGCTGGTACCTGTTCTATGCTCGATTTTGAAATCGTATTCCTGTAGTCTTTCAATCCTTCTAGCCACCTGACCTTCAGGATTCTTGAATTGTAACAGCCATTTTAATGCAGCATGGTCAGTTCTAATCAAAAATTTTCTTCCGTACAAATATTTGTAGAAATGTTCCACGGATTTCACGACTGCCAAGAGTTCTTTTCTAGTAACACAATAATTCCTCTCTGGTTTTGACAAAGTCTTACTAAAATAGGCAATAACCTTCTCATGTCCGTCTTGTATCTGGGAAAGAACGCCACCAATTCCCACGTTTCTTGCATCTGTGTCTAGTATGAATTCTCCTTCAGGTAACGGATAACTCAGGACAGGTGCGCTTGTCAAAACATGTTTAAGTTCTTTGAACGCAACTTTGCAGTCCATTTCCCAGATAAATCTTCGACCTTCTTCAGTAAGCTTTGTCAGTGGCTTGGCTATGTTGGCAAATCCAGGTACATATCGCCGATAATAAGTACACAAACCAAGAAAACTTCTAAGTTCGTGTTTATCTCTAGGCGCTGGCCAATCTCTCACAGCCTTTATCTTTTCCGGGTCAACTGCAATACCCTTATCTAAAACCACGTGTCCAAGGTAATGAACTTCCTTTTGGAACAGGTGACACTTCTTGGGGCTGAGCTTCAGGTTAGCCTTCCGCAATCTCTGGAAAACCTCTTCCAAATTCTTCACGTGGTCCTCGAATGTCTTACCTACCACAATAATGTCGTCGAGATAGACTAAACAAGTTTTCCATGATAGCCCAGCCAATACTGTCTCCATAAGTCGTTCAAACGTTGCAGGGGCATTGCAGAGCCCAAATGGCATTACAGTAAATTGCCAGAGTCCGGTACCAATGGTAAAGGCTGTCTTTTCCTTATCTTTTGAATCCAAATCCACTTGCCAATATCCGCTCTTTAGATCCAGAGTAGAGAAAATCTTTGAGCCAGCCAAAGTGTCTAGTGTATCGTCTATTCGAGGTAGCGGGTAGCTATCTTTCTTAGTCACGTTGTTAAGTTGACGGTAATCGACGCAAAATCGTGTAGAGCCATCCTTCTTCTTTACTAACACCACTGGTGAAGCCCATGGACTGCTTGAAGGTTCAATCACACCTTCCTTTTTCATTTCCTCGATAATTCTTTCCGCTTCCTCACGCTTCGCCAATGGTAGTCTTCTTGCTGGTTGGCGGATGGGTCTTGCGTCGCCGGTGTCTATCTTATGGTGAACCACATTAGTTCTCCCGTTGGTCTTCCTGTCCAATTGAAACACATCTTGAAATCTTCCAATTAATTTCTTCGCCTTAGTTCTCTGGTCGGCGGTCAGTTCTTGGACAGATGTTGATAATTGGTTACTTAAAGTGTCCGGAACTTTCTGATATGTTTCCCTTGGCCTTCACAGTTCGAATAATCGAGGAAACTTCCAAGCATTCTCCTACAATTGTTCCTCTCTTAAGAACAACAGGATAAAAATTTACGTTCATTATTCGAACTGGTATTAACTGACTGGCTTTGATCAGTGATTTTCCTACAACAACTCCAGTACCAGTCTTCACATCATCATTCTTGGGCTCAAGCATAACGATATTCCCTTCACAGAAACTACCATCTAATTCTGCTTGCACGATAGATTCACTTCGTTCTGGAAGGGTAACATCTTCGGCCATTAGTACGCGCACAGCCTTGTCTTCTCCTGGGTTTAAAACAAGTTCTTCTTCATTGACCATCATTACTCCATTCTTCAGGTCAAGTTTAAAACCGTGCTTTTTCATTACGTCCATGCCGAGTATTAATTTATCTTCAACGTCAGCTACCAGAGCACGATGTTTAAAGGATGTGTTTCCAATAGTGATGGTCATATCTATTTCTCCTAATGTGGTAGCTTGTTCTCCCGTTGCTGTACGTAATCGCCACTTGGTTGGTTGAAGATCCGTCTTGCTTGTGTTCTTTATTAAGTCGGGTCTAATTATAGTCTTCGTCGCACCCGTATCCAGTAACATTTTTAGTGGTCTTCTATCAACAGAGCCATTCACGTAGATGCTGCTGGCTTGATGATGAAGGGATGCGACATAACTGATGGATTGTGGGGCTACTAGATTACGGGTCGACGATTGCCCCTTCGCATCAAACCGACTTAGTTTTCCGACTCCTTTTCTTCTTTTCCCGATTCTGTCTCTCTTTGCATTTTTTGCAAAGTCTCTGCGGATGACCCTGTTTACCGCAATACCAACAGACGAGTTTCTTTCTTCCGGCAAACACTTCATTTACAATTCGTCGCATTTTCTCTTCTAGGTCTTCCGTGTCTTCTTTTCTCTCCGCATCAATATTTCGCACTCGAGATTGATTACGTGAAGCTTGTTTGGCAGCTTCATGTTCTAGTGCATATGAGAGTGCGTCAATTAATGTTTTTGGGCGGGCCAATCGTAATGCTTGCTGTGTTTCGCTGTCTCGAACTCCGTAGATAAATGCTTGAACGGCCAAGAACTCCAAAACGCTGTCAGGAGCTGCAGGATGTGCGAGACGAACCAACCGAGCTACGTCGACTTCAAATTCTTGAAGGCTTTCTTTTGAACTCTGATAGCGGTTCCTCAGTTGCGTCTGGTACACCTGCTCCAGGTGCGCATTGCCGTATCGCATGTCCAACCGCTTGACTAGTTGGTCGTAGTCTTCTTGTTCTTCTTCCTTCAGCGTTTGTAGGATGTCGATGGCTTCCCCACGCAATGAAACAGTCAACGCTGTAGTCTTCTCTTTGGACGTCCAGTTATGTGCTTTCGCAGCCGCTTCAAATTGTTTTAAATAGTTCGGCCACGAAGATTTTCCATCAAATACCGGCGTTTTAATGTGCATTGTTGTACTAGTATCTGGTTTTACTACTTTACTTTCTTCTTGTAAACCTGCTTTCACTACATCGGAATTTGGCATTGGTGACAATGTAATTCTAGTAACCTTTTCTCGTAATTCTTCCATCTGCTTGTCATACTCTTCGAATTTTCGGGAAGTTTCTTCTGAATTTTCTTCTAACTTTTGTTCTAAACTTCTAGAATGTTCCATTAATTCTTCTTTTAATATTCTGGAATTTTCATCTGATTTTCTAGAACTTTCCATTAATTTTTCTTCTAATGTTCTAGACTGTTCCAATAATTCTTCTTTTAGTGTTCTAGAACTTTCTTCTGATTTTCTTGAACTTTCCTCAAATTTTTGTTCGAATTTTTGTTCTAATGTTCTAGAATTTTCTGTCAATTCATCTTTTAATGTTCTAGAATTTTCTTCTGCTTTTCTAGAATTATCCACCATATCCTGTTTTAATTCTTCTATAAGTTTACGAATGTCACACTGAATTTCGAATAAGTAATCATCAGGATTTTCACCAGCATCGATTAATGCTTCTCTCAGTCTCTCTTGAAGAACTGACTTCTTTCCTGTTGTGTCCAAATCTCTTTCTTCCAATTCGGTCTTGAGATCACTTACTTTTAATTCACTTAGTTTTAATTGTTTAGTCGCCATATTATTTATTTTTATTTAACACTTCACAATTATTAACCCCACACCTGACACCAATTGTAACGTTTTTATTTATTTGGGTGAAGTGTAAATATAAGACAAGTATTATTAATTAAAATAAAAGTTTAATATAATGATAAATAGATATTAAATATAATTAAAAGATGATAAATATAACGAACACTAGGATTAAACAAATATTAAACATTAATTAAGACTAAGAGTATTATAAAACACTTAAACACTAAGATTATTTATTTCAACAATATGTAGATCACTTATTTATTTATACAAATATATTTATTTATATTCGACACTTGTCTACTATCTGTTTATATCACGAACTGTTTAACACGCAACGAATATTTATATCAGACTGTCCAGGGCCTTCGCCAACGGTGCTTATATACCGTAGCTGAAAATTCGAGAACGCACGGGAATACTTCTAGATACAACACAATAGGTTACATCAACCGCGTAATTAAGCAGGCGCCGGCCAGTTGGTTGCGTCATCGCTAACAATAGACGCTCGCTCGTCCCTGCGACAGCGGCGGCGACACCGACGGGGACAGAGGCGGTAACAGTGGCGGCGAGGGCGGGCACTGCACATTACAGTATCATAACGCACTCTGTCTTTGTAAAACTTAGACTCGTACGTTAACAGATTGCCTTATGATACTTGTGTGTTATGTACTATTTTCATATTTAATGAAAAAAATCTGATGTGGTCAACACATGACCTCCCGTCAATTCCATGTTTGAAATAGCAATGAACTTTAAGTAAAGTATCACTTCCGGTTGATCCTTCGTAAACAAAATCTAATTTGTTGTTCCAATAAATAGATAAGTCTGTAATACCAAATTTTGGATTATATTTTATTGTTTTTCCTCGAAAATATGTTACGAGCTCCAAATTCCGGTTTATCATATAGGTATAGTCAAAATCTAATGCTGATCAAATTATACACGTGTTTTAAATGCCAAATTTTTAAAGTTTTGGATCATGTTTTAATATATTTTTTCAAGAAAATCTGTTTATAGCTTCCTGTAAAATAGCACCTCCGGTTTATCAATTTTAGAAAACATCTAATATATCGTTCTCATTAATATAAAAGTCTTAAATATCAAATTTGAAAATTTTTGTATTGTATCAATTTATTTTTTAGGAAAATCTGTTCAGAGCTTCAAATAAAGTATCACTTCCGGTTTATCAATTTTAGCTAAAATCTAATATGTTGCTTCCCATTATATAAAAGTCTTAAATACTAAATTTAACAAGTTTTGGAATATATCGTAATATATTTTTTACAAAAATCTGTTCATAGCTTCAAGTAAAGTATCACTTCCGATTTATCAATTTTAGAAAAAATGTAACATGTCATTCTTATTAATATAAAAGTATTAAATACCAAATTTTAAAAGTTTTCGATTCTATTAATATATTTTTCACGAAAATCTGTTCAGAGCTTCAAAAAAGTATCACTTCTGGTTTATCGATTGTATCCAAAATCTAGTATGTTGTTCCCCTTCATATAAAAGTCGTAAATACTAAATAATGATAAGTTTTGGTGTATATCATAATATATTTTTCACGAGAATTTGTTCAGAGCGTCAAGTAAAGTATAATTTCTGGTTAATTAATTTTAGCCAATAAATACTAAAATTTAAAAGTTTTGGAATATATTTTAATATAGTTTTTCATTAAAAACTGTTATGGATTTCAAGTAAAGTATCACTTCCATTTATCTAATTTTACCCAAAATTTAATCAACTCGTTATATGAACGCAGGAAGCTTAAATACGAAAAATAGATATGTATGGAAATTTGTTATCGGAGTTATCGTGGACGAAAAAATCGTCTCACACACAAGCACGCACGCGCGCACACACACACACACACACACACACACACGCACACACACACACAGACACAGACACACACACACACACACACACACACACACACACACACACACACACACACACACACACTCACTCACTCATTGAATATCATCGTAAAAATAGTGTTGTGGGTACCCTAATTCGTGCTTATTTACTGAAAACTCACCATCGAATTTCTGGTACGATTATATTACCTCCCTTACCTACGGTATGACGGGAGGTAAAAATTGAAAGTATACACTTCTAGTGAATGCATTTATATAGGCAGCGAGTAGGCATGTGACTCGAGCTACCTTTAAGTGGTTGGAATCACCGTATTTGAGTGCACTTGCCACTTTGAAAAAGACAATGTCAGTTTGTCAAGAACAATGTTTTGATTTATTTTAATTTTGAACTGTTCAAAATTTGTTTTTCTACGGTCCATATACAAAGTAGCCATTTGCGCTCTCTTTTGTCAACGCAAAATGTCACTTTGCCGCTCTAGAGCGACAAAGTAGAAAAACGCTTGCTCCTCAAATTTCTAACTATACAATGTTGAGAAATGTTACTTGGCTACATTCTTAATGCAAACGTTTAGTCACGAATTAATGACACTGTAGTTACACATTAGCCACTTACATAACCAAACAAAATGCCGCACTGCTGTGAAAATAAAATAGGGCATTCATTTACAAAAACGAAAGTATAAAATACTTAGAATAGATTGAAGCAATAGCTCAAGAAGAATGGAAAATACCGATAAGTAAAAATAAATAAAAAATAAATTTTTGTTATGGTGGAGGACCCCATTGTGGCGGCTGTAGAAAAAATCTTGTGTGTGTTTCGAGCGCAATTGTCGATATCGAGAGAATGCCGCGACAATGTACCATTTTGCGCTCTTAATACACAAATAGCTATTTCCTGCCTGACATTGTTCTTGTCAAAGTGACATGCGCACACAAAACAGATGATTACAAGCACTTCAAGGTCGCTCGCGTCATGTGTCTACTCGCGGCCTAAACTTAGGGCCAGTATTATAAACGTCCAGTTATATTCAGTTCTATAGTAAATTTAATAAAATGAACAAATTACAACTATCAATTTTTATGTTCGTATGACATTTAAATCGATGATATCAAAAATTCGCGTTGTGGTTTGTTCATTTGATTAAATTTATTTTGGAACTATGGATGTTTATAATTCCGGCCTATATAGTATTTTACATTTCAATCCAGGTAAAACGGTGTTTACTGCTGAAATGAGGAAATGACAGGCTAGCCTGACACCTCCTTGAGGAAGTAAAATGGTTACTTGGCGTGTATTGTGCAATAATTTATTTGTTACTCACTTGTAAATCAAATTTAAAATTATAACTAAAACCTGTCATTTACAATTGGTTAGTAACTTGTAAGATTTTAACAAGTTATTTGTCAATTTTGCAAGTTAGAAGTTAGTAACTAGTAAAGATTAATTTTCAAAACTAGTAGGCGGTAGCAAATAAAGTTTACAAGTCAGTAACAAATAAATTCATTATTAGCTACAAGAAAAAAATAGATTCCCAAAACAACAAAAAAATTCCCACCACGACATCATAAGTAAAGTATTATGGCGTTGTTTGTAGGGATATATGTTCATGTTACCGTCAATGTATTAGTTTCTACTGACGACTGGAAGTAAGTAGTTCCCTTATGTCCCTAAGCAGTTCCCTTACGTTCCTCTTTGGTGAAATACCAACAATTAGGAATTTTAAACTTGTATTTAATAGGTATTTGCTCATTTTTTTAATTTATGATTTTCAGTTCTTTCAAACTGTCCTCATTTCATAAATATTTCCATTTAAAAAAGGTTACCATTGGCTTGTAAAGTGTGTGATTACATCGTTTTTCTCCAAATTTTCCATTAAATACTAAGATACTTTGTTTCAATATATCAATTTTCAGCGGTATTTCTTGACATTTTTTAGCTGTTAAAATGAACAGATATAGTTATTTTTGCAACATGTGCGGGAAATTAATGTTTCTGAAACGAAAGCAAATTCCGAAACGGGCGCATCGAGTTATGAAATTTGGATGGATTTCCTCTACAATTGTTAAAAAAAATACAAAATATATTTTAAATTTTTGACACCTGAAGCGATCATGAAAATTGATTTCATGATAATTATCTCTACTACTAGTGCGGAAATCAGCTATTTTCCGCAATTTTTGAGTTTCAAAACATCTTTTTTCCTGCGCAATTGTAGAAAAAATAATTAACAACGATGGCCCTTCTACACTTTCATAAAGCTTATTTTAAAATATGGTTAAGAAACTGACTAAGATGGAGTATGGGAAATTTGTTCTGTGAATCTGCTATTTAAAAAAAAACTTATTTCGATATTTTTCAAACCCATTTTATTCATACTTTACAGAATAGTTTTACGCTGTCATCAAAGCAATATAAAAAGAATTGGTTTTGCAATAGATCTCTAAGTCCAGTAAATATACAAAATTCAATTAAGAACACAAATGAATTAACTACATTTGATTCAAAACTCGATGAGGGTACTACTGTAAAATACTCGAATTGTTTAAGTGATGATGAGCTATGATAATTTTTAATATTGCTATGTACTTTTGTTTTCCACATTTTATTCTTGTGGGGTATGACCTGTAAGTTAATTTTAATATGACGTCTTTACATTTGGAAAAAACTACTATTCTCAGGAAAGGGATCACCCTAAAATTGTTATGTCCAGAGAAAAAATATTAATTTACCGTAACTATTCTGTTGCTTGTTTAATAGAAAATTAAGTCAGAATTATATTTGTGGAAGAAACATTAAGATTGGGATTTTTTAAAATTTGACATTTAGTTTTCAACAGTAATTTAGATATTCGGATAAAACTTAAACTTAAATTATATAACTATGGAAAGACTAACTTGAAATATAATGTTGAATATTCTAAATAGACAGCATTAGTTATCATGCTAGTGTCAGTATCACATTTTCTAATATAATCTATATTTTAAAATAGTTTTTAATTTTTTAATATGAACACTTTTATTTGTAAATATATTTTTTTAAATTATAGTAAAAATAAGTAGTAAATATATTTGATATTTTCATAATGTTAATCTCTATTACTAACTCAAACTTTTCACTGTGATTGGACAAATACATACATATGTTTTACATACCTTGCAAGAATTTATTTATTTGTTGTAAATTCTAATTTTTAAATCTGGCATTCCCTATTACAGGTAATTCCTTTATCCGTAGGAACACCTTATTATGACTCTAATAAAGATCCCGAATATTTACCTGACAGTGAGGTAAAATTTACAAATATCTATATATTGTTATTCTATTAATTAAATATATTTTAAATTACTAGGGTGAAATATCAAGTAAACCACTTACAATTAACCTCGATAAATTATTAATGTTGGAACCTGAAATTCTGTCAGACAATGAGATAAAACTTTCACTTACACATTTATAATCTCAAAAAAATTGTCACTTTCATATGTATACCCTAATTCACCTAAATAAAAACAATCGTGTACGATTGGACGATATGATTCTCGTATCTGATTGGTTAAAGCGTAATACATATTTACTATCAAACCTTATAATTTATAAAAATACAACTATGTATTTCCCATTCTCCTAGTATATTCGTTGGTGTACTCGTATATTGATTTGGAAGTACTTTAATGTAATTAGAATTTCATTGGATCTGTGATTTCGTTGCGGTATTATAACATATATTTTTTTTATAAGCTGATATGTAGAACAACTAGTCGTCCCTATAAGTGACAATTATTTTGAGAATATGTTATCATTTCGGTTATTATTATTTAATAATATTTTTTTTATTCAGTTGTTAACAACGCCTGAAATAATAACGATTACTTTAGGTGAGAATACTAATCATGCAGATGGAACATCAAAATTTGAGACGCTAGAAAATACAGATTCTAACATAACTGTACAAAAAAGCAAAAGAGTGCGGTTGAAAGATTATTGCTTTTATTGTGATAAAGATGTGCTTAATTTTGCACGGCATATTTTTAGAAACCATTTACTTAAAATAGAGGTACAAAGAGTTTTGGCAATGCCAGTGAGAAGTACAGATAGGAAAAATGCATTAACTCTTTTGAGAAATAAAGGAAATTATTTAATAAATTATGAAAACTGTAAAAACCCGTTAGAAAACATAATTATCCAAACAAAACTAAATTTTTACCTTGTGAATTTTGTTTAGGATATTATGCAAGTAAACAGTTATGGAGACATAGAAAGACATGTGCCGCGAATCTTAATAACTCAAAAATTACTCAAACACAAGCGCAATCTTTTCTTGTAAAGCATTTGTTTATAGATAAAGAATTACGAGAGAAAGTATTTCCCGGCATGCGTGCAGATGAAATATCTCTAGCCGCGAAAAATTTTTGTCTAATATGTGCCTTCGGTGCTAGATATTTAAAAATTCACAGGGAAAAACATTTTATTAATGTCACATCTCGAAAAATGTGTGAATTAGCGAAACTATTGATAGAGCTAAAAAAGATAGAGCCTGCGATTACAAATTAATTCTCAGCACTACCACCGAAATATTTCGATTATATTGTTACAGCAACTAAAATCGCTTCATCTTATGATCTTATAACTGAGACTTTTAAATCTCCAACATATGCAATGAATATTGCTACTTCTTTAAAGCAGTGCTGTGAAATAGCCATTATGTATGCATTGAAGAAACAAGACATTTATGCAAATGTCCGAACTTCGGAAGCAAAATCTGATTTAAACATTATGATTCAACTCTTCACTTCTCACTGGAGATTCGATATTTCAAGTCAAGCGGCAAACGATTTGAACATAAAAAATGGAACAAAATTACGATTGTACCGTTGGCGAGTGACTTGAAAAAATTAAGACAGTACTTAATTAACAAAGCTGCAGAAGCTATTAATCAGCTTAAATAATTTTGATTCTGCGGCATTTAATACTTTACTAGAAACAATATTTTGCCGTATCATTTTGTTAAATAGAAAAAGACCAGGTGAACTACAAAGACTATTTTTAAGTCACTATGAATTATCCGTTCCAAATAGTCACCAAAATTATGAAGAATTTCGTGCCGTACACATTAAAGTACTTTTAAATTATAGATTTAACTTTATAGATAAATCAAACCCATATTTATTCAGCAAAGCAAATAGTCTTGCTCCTATTTGTGGATATAAAGTTTTAAAAAAATTTGCAACTGAATGCGGTGAAAAAAATCCTGCAGCTATTACTTCTACGAGACTTGAAAAACATTTAGCTACCTTGACGCAGATATTTAATATGACAGAAAATGATATTGAGCAGCTTGCAACTGTCATGGGTGACACAAAAGATGTTCACAAAAAATCATACAGATTACCAGATGACGTGTATCAAACAGCAAAAATTGCAAAATTATTATTATTATTATTAATGGAACAGGGAGCAGCTGCTGAGTATAAAGGTCAGTCTTTGGACAAAATAGAAATAAATTTAGAAGATGACTTGTTGAATGAAAATGTAAGTGAATCAGAAGATGACAGCGACGAAATGAATGATATGCAAATTGATATAGATGTCCTAAGTTTTGCGGAAACAAATTTAGAAGTATGTGAAAGCACCGAAGCTAAAAAGAAACCAGAAAATACAAATGAAGCGTTAGATGATATCCCAAAAACTAAAAAGAAACGTGAGTTAATTCCATGGACAGATGAATAAAAAAATATTGTAAATTCTTATTTTAAAAACCACATTAAAAACAAGAAAGCTCCTAAAAGAAGTGAATGTGAAAGTTTAATTGAAAGATACCCTGACATTCTAAGTAACAAATCATGGTTGAAAATTAAAGTATATATTCAAAATAAATACACTAAAAAGTGCAAATAATTGATTTATAATATTGAATCGTGTTTGTAGCTTTGGTTACTTCAATGGCATTTTTTTAAGTGCCTTTTAAATAAATTTTAATTTCTTTCTTTCGGAGTTTTCGTTTGTTTTTGTAAAAAAAAATATTGTTTTGTATCCTTCTGGGCTGCTAATATACAAACTTATTGATATGAATTGTCTTTTGTTTATTTCAACCTGTTTAATATCCTGATTCACATACAGCAGTAACGTGAACATCTGTACTATAAAAACATTATTAAGATTTTGTTAATGTTTACTTGTATAACGGGTGTCTACTTTCTTTTTGTTATATAGGATATACGAGTACAATGGTAAAATTTTAGAAAAACGTGTTCAGAATTAAAAATGGCATTAAATGAACTCAAATTAATTGATACAGAACATTTCTGTCACGAAATAGACACAAATTAAAAATTCCAGTCTCAAGTTGCTTACAGATTGCCATAAGAAAAAACCGTTACCAAACATTGTAAAATTCTATGTTCACAGGGTAAGTATGCATATTGTTGTAAAATACTGCGCTTTGGTTTCTGCATCAGAATATATTTAATATTGGCAACGTTGCTGGACGTCATTGTGATAATATGGATAAAAATATACAAATTGGACGTCACAAGTACTGGATATGCATAAAGTATATACTGTGGACGTCAGATCCACTCAGTGTGGAGGAGCTCATAATGTCGTCCAATATACGCAGACGTATATCGTTTTAAATCAACTTTATTAAAATTTGAACCGATTTTCATAATCAGGGGGGAAAATTATTCAATATACTTTATAAAATCGAAGTCAAACTTTTATTACTTTAGGAGGTTGCCAGAATGTCCTAGCCACGAAAGGACGCAGCAATGATAGTGGGATGTATATATATATATATATATATATATATATATATATATATATATTAGTATAATTTACATCTGTTTTTACGTGCAAATTTCGATTATTAACTTTATATCATTGTCCATTTATTTAAAAGTTAAAATATGGCTTTCATTATCGCCTTCGAGGTAGTCAAATTCGAAACTTTTTAGTTTAACTGGTTCACTAAAGGCAAATAAATATTTTGTTTCTGTACTCTTAATTAATTAAGATCTTGCCAAAACACACGTTTACTAATTATTGTGTTGAAATGTTCTGCATAAAATATATTCGAGTTTGATGGTTTGTGAATTTGGTGATTAAAGTTCAAATTTCGATTGCCTCTGTTGAGGGATTAATTATATAGAACAACAAAGGAAATAGTTTCATTTTTCACGGAAGAAGTCCGGATTAAATAATACATGGTCAATAAATTTACTACAAGCCGATTAATATCTTAAGGTAAATATAGAGCAATTTTTATAAATCCAGTCTAAATTCTATTTTAATATGTCGCCTTTTTATTTTAAATTTTTAAAGATAATCAACCCAGTGAACTACTGAGAACTAATAAGTTTCTTGTAGGCCTTGGAGGATTGTTCGGTAATAGGAGAGTCAGGATTCTTATTCACGATTTCTCAGTATACCGTACGTCCGCACTGCCCTGCTTGGTCGACCAATCACCCATCGTGCGTGATATTTGCGTATGTTTAAAGTATTCACATGTTTAATTTTTACTTTATTTAAATTCCTGGATCATCCGCGCATCCCCTGTTTGATGCAGACTATTCCAAGTCAATTCATTTGTAAATATGTTGTTGTCTGCATCGCTTGGGTTATAAATAATCTCAACAATTCACAATTGTGAAATCAATATTTATGATTCCTAATCTCTTAATATATGTTTATTATTACTATTTTGTTTTATAATATATACATTGAAATTTTTCTTCAATATAATTCATTTCGTTAAATTTATATCGAGTCTCTTTTTTTAACGCCCTTCTAGTAACTCTCCCAATTCTCGCATTTTCGTGGTTGTATGCCAAAATATTATCTGGTTATAAACAATTACGTGGCGCCCTAGGTACGAATAAGTACTCTTTGTTTATCATTGTATTTTTCTCTAACTCACCCCCATTAATCTCAGAGCAATCTCACTAAGCTGGCGGCCGCATACCCGTTCATCTGTGGGTACGTTATCGTAACAATAGTAGTCCAAATTTTATTAAATATTATTTTACCTTTTTATCGTTTTGGAAATGGCGCCCAAACGTGGGGCCTGTCAAGAAATAATATGTATTAGAAAGAAATTGCAAACAGTTTAGGCTATTTTATGATAAAGTATTAGAGCCGTTAGATAGAATTTTCGGGAGATAGACATTTCTGATACTTGTATATATATTTTTTTTTGTTCGTTAGTACTAATTTATTCTGAATATATTTATTTATATATATATATATATATATATATATATATATATATATATATATATATATATATATATATATATATATATATATTCTGTTCGTTCATTTTGTCCCAATTTATTTTCATCTTTTCTGTAGTAGAGTATAAAATTCATTATAAAAATGGATCTTATAAAATTGAATCGAGACGAATTAGAGTACGAATTAGCGGTTCGAGGTGTTACTGGTATGGAACATTCAACCGTACCTGCTATGAGAAAAGAATTAAGTAGAATTATTAGAAACGAAGACTTTGGTTATTTAGCAAATATGCCCGTCAATGCATTTGATCCTTCTCAAGAAGTTGATGTTTGTACAAATCTTGTGGAAAAGCATTCTCGTTCCAATTATGAATTCTCAAAAATCTGTACTAAAATTCAGCATGTTATTACACGTTTAGAAAGGATTGATCGCACTAATGACGATATTACTGCAGCTGTTAGGCAATTAAATGAGCGTGTAAGGCAAGAGGAAGATAAACTATTAGAAAAACACGATATTTGTGAAGATAATATACAAGATTTAAAGGAAACTAATCCAAAGGTCCCTCAAGCTGTATCACGAAAGCAGATTCCAGTTGTACATTGGAATATTAAATTCAGTGGAAATGTTCACGAGCCTAGCGTAAATGCATTTCTAGAAAAAGTTAAGGATTATAGAATATCACGGACTGTTTCAGAAGAAGAGCTCTGTGATGCGGCCATCGAATTATTATCCGGGAACGCTCTCACCTGGTATAGATCTATACGCACGAAAATAAATCACTAAGAAGAATTTGTTAAGTTAATAAAAGAAGAATATGAACCCCATGACTATGATACAGTATAAGTAAGCCAATACAGTAGCGACACTCACTGTCGGCGTCTTTAGGGGGAAGTTTAGGAGGCGGGAATTCAAATCGCTTTCAGTTGTAGTTACGCAAAAGCGAATTTTTATTTAATTTAAAATAGTTTTATTTTTCTATATGTGGCCAAGGTAAGAAAAACAAAGATGTTTTATTTATATATTGTTTTATTACAGAATGTTTTTGTAAAATTAAAATTAATTATGACTTGAAATTATTGTTTTTTAGGGCCTTTTGTACACAGAGAAAAAGGTTTCTTTAAATTGAAGAAAAATACTTTGTCTTAAATAAATAATTTCTTTCAATAGTGGCAAATAAATATTTCTTTAGCAGTAATAATTTATTTCTTTAATATTATTTTTTTAGTATAAATAAATATGTGTTTTTTAAATAGAAGAAGTATATTTCTTCATATCAAATATAAAAATTTCTTTCATTTAAAAATAACACAAAATTTAAAATAACAATATCAGTATCTCTGAAATAAATAAATTTTTTAAAGAAATATTTTTTTTATTTTAAAGATATTATTTATTTTTAAGAAAGAAAAGTTAGTTATATAGAAATAAAAAAATTCTTTCATTGAAAAAGGCCACAAAATTTGAAATAAAAATGTTAATATCTTTGGAATAAATAAATATTATTTTTATTTTAAAGATATTATGTATTTGTAAGAAAGATCAGTTAATTATTGAGAAAAAAAATTCTTTCATTGAAAAAACTATAAAATTGAAATAAAAATATGTGTACCTTTGAAATATTTCTTTCAAAGAAAAATATTTTTTTAAATTTAGATATATATATATATATATATATATATATATATATATATATATTTGTAACAAAACCAAAAATTGTATAAAATAATACAAATAATAAATGTTAAATAAATAATTTATTTAAATATTACTATAAACATATAAAAATTTGCCCCTTTGACATATTTACAGTGGTGGGACACACACAAAACAGTCTTTTCTCAAAAACTACAACTTATTACACGTGCGACTAACTTAAATTGCAACATAAGGAAAGCTTTTTTATTATTCACCTGACAATATTTTATTCAAGAGATTTTTTTACGCGGAACTACAAAAATTTACGAAAATACTATACTTATACACACTAACTAATGATGACGTTTCTATTTCCATTTTAAGTAAAGTATCCATAATTTCAGAAAAGAAAAAATAATTTCCCAAATATCGTTCTTTTTTAAAAATATATTTTTATCAAATTGGATATGCTTTTGAAACAAACATTTTTGGGTATTAACGAAATTAAAGGTACATTATTCGAAACTTAAAGAAGGAAATATGCATCTTTAGCACTGCAAAGGGTAGCAAAAAATGTCAGAGTAAAATTTTGTCATAAGAATAATATTTTTTTCCGTATGTTATAGCTACAAAAAAACATACATATCTATCTTAAATAAAGTTTGATACAAAAGATTGTCCATCCGACATGTTTACAGTAGAAAATTGTTGTACACAAAATAAGTTTTTTTTTCTCCAAAACTACAACTTTTTCTATATCATCTAATATTTTATAAGCGTGAAAATGATAACAATAGGCAGTTGATAATGATTTACAAATAAATAACGTCTTATGTTCATGTAATAAAATAAATATTATTCTGTGAAAACAAATATTTTCATTATCAAGAGTACTTATTATATAATTTGGTTTATATATTATACCATGGTGTTCAAACCAACTAATAACACAACAGTTCTCTTTAATATCTAATGGTAACATATGATGAAAAGAACCATAATCAGTGAGATCAGTTACTGAAATGTTATCTTCAGGTCCATGTGATATTTTATCACTGAAACCAGTATTACTTATTACACGAGAACATATTTTTAATTGATTTTTAAAAGCTAACGTGTACGGTAAATTTCGTTTCGATGATATAATGTTTGCATTTTTCTTGAATTCTTTATGTTTTGCTTCATAACGCATGCACCAGATATTTACCAATGGCCCAAATTCTAAAAGAATTCGTGGATAGTGAATTAAAAAATGATGCTTTGGTTTAAGCGGTTCGTTAAAACAACGAATATACAGATCATGATGTTCACTTACTAAAACTTGTAGTAGTGAGGCATATTCAGGAAGTATTGATGTAGTCAAACATATTTCAACAATTTTTAGAAGTGTCAGATATAACTCCCAAACTTCATTATTTTCGGGAACTAAATCACCTATCATTAAGCTAAAATTTGTAACCAAATTCAACATTTCCGCCGAAGACATGATAATACACCCTTTTTTTAAATGTTCTAACTTTAATTGTGGGGGAATATTGCGCTGATTTGCAAAATTATATTGAAAGAAACGAATTCTATTATTTAAATTACTTAAGGTAAAAAAATTATCTTCAATAAGTTTAGAAATAATTTTAGCCATATCATATCGACACACGCCTTCAAAAACGTCGTGCATTATATCACATGCCACATTTCTAGTTACATGGAAATTTGGTAATTTATGAAAAACACATGATTCTTTAATTCCATTAGAAAAAGTAAGAAGATCGGTTTCATAATTTTGCATATTACGAAGTAATTTAATATCCTCAACTTGAAGTCTGTGGATCAATTTTTTGTCTGCAATACAAAATCTACAAGGGTAATTTGATGAAAAACTTTCATGAAAACCAAGGGCAGAATGGACACCCAAGTTATCTCCTACGAATAAAATCATTGAAAAATAAATTTTTATGTTATGTCCTGAATAAATAACATTAATTCCAACATTTTCTAATGTTATTAGTTCGTCTATTAATCTTCTAGATACAGCTATGTTACCAAATGTTACTCTATCATTAGAATTAAACAGTTGTGCCAAAAATATATTTTCTAGTTGAGACGAATACTCTGGAGGTATTACAGGTAAAGTAAAATATACAGCACCAATTTTATACACACCAGCATGCGAACTAAGTGGATTTGAAGTTTCAAAATCGTCGAAGTATATTATTATTGGAAATATTAATTTTTCTCCGTATTTTGTTGTCATACGCTTCCAAAAATTTGCTTGTATTATATTTTGTATTGCATTTGATGAATCATTTTTTAAAAATGTAACATATTCAAAAATTTTGTCCAAAACTCCAGGCAATTCTAAAAATATTTTTAGTGTTTCACCTATTCCTATAAATATACCTTCACTATCTTTTGTACTTAACACAATATTGTCATGTTTTTTTTCACTATCAGTTAAAGTTCCAATAGTGAAACTTCGTGGTTTAATAAAAACATTACTTTGTTCAAAATATTTTATTCTAAGATATTCAGTATTTAAACCTGCAAATGGGTTTTCTAAATGTTTAAAAAAAAGTTCTAATTCCTTAACTGTTTCTAAAGGAGCATTTTTCATTAATGGTTCTAATTTACATTTAATTAAATTTACAAAACCTGTGGTAAATAATTCTGATACATCGTTGATTATCTCATTGGTTACACTTCTATTGAGAGATGTATTATTAAATAACTTTGATATAAAAATTATAACAGACGATCTGAAATTCAAATTAATATTTTGACTTGCATCGTTTACCAAATTTAGCATGAATTCTGTATTCGAGGTATCAGGAATGTTTTGTTTTAAATTAAGTGATGATTCAAGCGAATTACATGGACTTAAAGACGTGTTTTGCAACTTAACATCTAACTCTTCATTTTGGTATTCTGATTTTATATATTATATTACTAATTTTATTCGTGTGTTTATTTAAAATGTGTTTCTTAAACATATTTAAATTTTGATATTGGCGAAAACATCCGGGTTCCATACAAGAAAAATGATTAGTACTCTTATGATTGAACTTAATGTGTGTTATTAGTTGGTTTATAGATATACAAAATTTCTTACAAAATGAACAAATCATATTTAAATCTGATCAAAAGCAGCAACTAAGTCCATAATGTAAGGAATTGTCTTATCCCACTTTGTATTGATTTTAAAAATAGATAATTGCAGGAGCATATAAATATGCTCAGCTTGGAATGGATAGAGCAAATTACAAGTGTGGAAAGCCTTAAAGCAAATTTCGAAAGCTCTTAAAGTATTATCAAAAGAATACCTCACATTGTCTAGCACGACATAAGCCTTGTCTATATCTGATAAAGATGGTCCCAAAATAATTATGTACGGTTGAACTGTTTGTTTAGCTTCCTTTGATGTTCTAACTCTGTCTTCGATTAAAATCTCTATATCTGCAGGTATCTGTAAAGTACATTTTTTTTGTAAAATTATGTTACGATACGAACTCGAGTACAAGTAATTTTTGATCATAATATGGAAAAATATACAGATTGTTTTATAACTTCGGGTATAGGTCATTTCATAATGAATCTAAACAAACTGTAAGTAATAACTATATTATTTTGCTAACGTCGAAGAAACGATCTTGAAATGAACTATACTAACGTTAAGAGGGGAATATTTAGTCTAGAATCATCATAATTGAAATATTTATGTTGGCTCCTTATGAGCAAACTTTAAAATTGCACTGAGTGAGGTCGGAACGGGCAGTTGGTATATGGATATCTTTAATTTATAATTTTACCTTGGCATGGTAATATAAGAGCCTGCTGGCATTCAAGAATTGAGGCTTTCCAATGATCTTTTCCTTTTCTAGATCTTCCCTTGGGAGGTATCAAATAGGGCAGTAGCAATATTTGTATAGCACTTTTCGAATCTGTTAATTGAAAAAAAAACAGTATTACATAAATAAAAATAATTTTGGGCTCATTACTTTGGCTTAGTGTTTCATTTTCCAATAAATTAATTAGTTCCAATCCCGTATCATTAAGTAGATCTTTTTTTATCTCATAAATTGTTTTAAAAAAATGTTCCCATTTTTGTGAGAGTAAAAGACCTTTCTCAGGAAATAATTTGTCGAAGTCTATGTCGATCTGTAAAAATGTTATTTAATAGTTAAATGAAAATTTTCAATCTGATTTTCATTTAATACTTACTAAACTGAATCCCGTAGATAATTTTAATGGCGGCCATTCATTTAAGAAATCATGTATATTGGTCAGTTTAGAATTTTGCCGAGTAATATACGTAAGATTCCAATGAGTTATGACCTCGTTCCAAGGGTCTGATCTAGTTTGTAGCCATAGTTTGCTGTCTGCTACTTCATCACTCAAGTTTTCATGAGGGTTTTCAGTACTTGCACTTGTACTAGGTTTTTGAAGAAGACCGGCTTCTCGCAGTTTTGTTCTACAATTTCTGTATTTGTCCACAAGTTTTCCTCGTGCAATCTGTGGTTTACCAAATCTTCATGTGGACTTTTTTATCGGCTTTATGTAATAAACTTCAATTTTTTCGTTAGGAAATACTTCCACAATTTTCTGAGCTATATCATGTAATTGCTCATTTGATAAGTAACTACAAAAATTACCACATGAATGTAAATAGAATTTTTTTAAAGTGAAGCACAGATGTAGTTACCTGCCATAAATTTTTAAAAAATGTGATATTATTATATCTACTAATATTTTTCTGCATTTATTGTTCAGAATTTTTTTATCGTCATATTCCTTTAAAATGATTTTTCCCATACATGTTTCTTGTAGAAGTAAATTCAAATTAAATTTAGTAGTTCATTTCCAACCGTAAATAGTTTTCCTTTAAAAATATCTTTAAATAAATATTATAATATTTCCGTAATACATGTTATTACTAAAATTATAAATTATTAAATTCTCTACAGGATTGCGTTAATAGTTACTTAACTATAATGCGTGTTAATGAGGGTGAGTAATTGATCATTAATCGCCAATCAACAAACGTGTTAGTTACAATATTTTGACCGTATCTTACTAAATTGGAAAAACTAATTTTATTCTATGATAATTTTTTTAGGTTAGTCATAAATTTGGACAATGCATTAAAGGGGTCATTAATAAATGCTTTCCTATACATTAATAAACAGTCAACAGAAAAAAATATTTATATATTGAAAATTAAAATGATATATGGAGAGAAACAATACATTTGCCAGCATTATTAAATATGTACTTATATTCAAATTAAGATGGCGGAAAATATTGTGCTGGCCACAATAAATTTTTTTGAATTAGCATAATGAAAATAAATTAACTTACAACTGGTAAACCAGATTCTAAACAAAAAATTTCGCTGTCCAAAATTGATTTGTAGTTTTCTAATTTTTCCATAAATTTTGCCTGTGTTCCAACTTTTGGAATTAAATTTTTTATTAAATCAGGTGTCAATAGTAATAGTGCCTCATAATCAATATCATTTTCTGAAATCAAAATCAATTTTATAGAATAATTATGTAATAGTGCGTGAAAGAATAGGTCAATTTTGAACAAATTTGGAAGTCCTACAGATCTGTAAATCTGTAAAAAAAACTGCCAAAAACACATTATTTTTGTTGATTAATATAAAATTATACATAAGAATGGCAGC
Organism: Harpalus rubripes; assembly: GCA_963082715.1. NCBI lineage: Eukaryota > Metazoa > Arthropoda > Insecta > Coleoptera > Carabidae > Harpalus > Harpalus rubripes. Next base: position 61,427,182 of record OY720449.1, on the reverse strand, counting down.
TTTCATTGCGATTTTGGTAATTATTTACAGATCTGTAAGACTTGCAGATTTATTCAGAATAGCCATTCGTAAAAAAAACGCTTCACGTATATGTTTTACACAAAACTTTTTTTACAAACAACCTTACATTTTAAAACGAAGTAAAAAAAATCTTCACCCACTTAGATCAATGTCTGAAGTTATTATTATATTCACGAGAGCAGAAAAATATATTTTGTGCAATACCTGTATTGTTAGTTCCCCATTAATAACAAAAGCTACACTTCATTGCAATTGTTCCAACTAATAATTTCCATGATTAAATCAGTACACCATAGAAATTAAGTGCACTTTGCAGTTCACCATAGATAGTACAAAGAACAACAGTGTGACAGTTGTTAATTTTGAACCCTATTTTTATTTTACATATGCAGGTATTACAGAAAATAATTTTCATTGAATTCTAAGATATTCTAATAAATATATTAATATAATGTTAACTGCTAGGAAAATTAAGAGTATAAAGAAAAATGATTGGCTAAGAACACATGCATATACAGCTATAATAGATTTGTAAGTAATTTTACCTGGACTAGGGCTTTAATAACTCACAAAAAACAAGACGTAACTATTATCGCACTGCACAAGCGTAAAAAACAGCATCAAATACGCAACTACGCCATCCTCATCTTCATGCCATAACATGTACACGAATCCTAGTAGGTACGTTTTTTTGACGTAAATAACATTTTCTTTGGTTGAAATAAATCAGAAATTGAAGCAAACAACTCAAGAGAAACTTAAAAAATAGTTTATTTAAATGAAATATATGTAAGGGATAAATGTAAATAAATCATATTTGTTCTTTCAAATAAATCTTTTTTTAAATTTAACAATATTTCTTTGAAGGAAATAAAAAAATATTTAATTTTAACAAATATTTAAAGAATTTAAAAGTTAGTTCCAAATAACTTGCGTTCTTTAATTTAAATAATGCTTATTTGACTTAAATAATAAACTTTTGGAATAAAGAAATATATGTTGAAGAAATATATTTCTTAATCGTAAAGAAACGTTCTTCTCCGTGTATTTTTTAAATTTCTGTTGACTAATTTCAAAGAATAAAACAATATCATACGACTACATAATTTTATAATATAATCATATGAAAATTTATAGCATGGATGAGCAAAAGAAAACTATTTAAAATTTTCCATTAAATTTTCTACAACATATTGTGTCAATGATATTGCATAAAAGTTTTCAAAAAACCAATATTCTAACTTTGAAATATAAATTATAAAATTTTGGCATTTGCAGACCACCAAATGTGTCTTGGGTTTTTCGGGTTTTATTCTCATATACCCTAAAGTATGAATAAATTGATGTATTATCTAGTTGCTGATGATAATTTACAAATGATATGCATACGTCACATTTTTTTTATAAGGTATCCGTCTATAATCATAATTTAATAACGATATATCAGAAGTATTATCACACTCAATAATTTCTGAATTATCAACTTTTGACTGAAAATCTGTTAATTTAGCATCACAGTTATATTTTTTACGATCCATTTTTACTAAAATAACAACTACTTAAAAACAATACTCTCAATTTAACAAACGATAACCTGTCATATCGATAAACAAGCAACAACAATATGCACACCTAGCAATATTTTAAATTTAGCTGTTTCGCGGTGTTCCACATTCGAGTTTAGGAATCATGCTCACAACGATTTTCAGGACGGAATTTTAGCTGACTGTCGCTACTGTATTGGCTTATTTATACTGTGACTATCGTCTAGCCTTATGAAATGAAATTCGTACAAGGACACAAGGAGAGGAAGAGACAATTGGCGCATATAAGGCCTGTATGACCAACTTATTTCAAAGACTACCGAAACCTCCCTCAGAGGACGAAAAGCTCAGAATTTTAAGAAGAAGTATTTTGCCTTATTACATTCAGGGGATTGGATTAACGTCTGTCAGTTCCGTTGAAGAATTACTAAAACTATGTAAACAACTGGAAATTAATCATTGGAGAACCATGGTCGATCTAGAGCATCCGCAGTTAATGCGACGGAGACAAATCAGTCAAGCTCAACGTTCAATTTCGCTTGTGGGAATTGCCATGAGAAAGGGCATAAAGCGTTGGATTGTCCGCTACGAGAACGAAAGTATTGTTATAAATGTGGAAAGGTAGGTTTCACAAAATATTCTTGTCCGAAGTGTTCGGGAAACGGACCACGGAGGTCTCAATAAGCCGAGTTGAGACACCAGGTATAAGTTCTTCGGCTCACAGCATAGAAATGCAGAAAAATATCGCCCTAATAAATTTTGGTATATCTCATTTCGGAGAGGATCAAAGACCCTATTTACAAATATCAATTTTTGGTCAAAAGTTTTTAGGATTATTAGATTCTCGGGCCACCAGGTCCATTATAGGTAGAGATGGTTGGAATATTATTTTAAAAAAATGAATATTTGTCGGATTAAAGCAGATGTGCCAGCATGCACTGTTGCGGATGGGAATGAGTGCAAGGGTGTAGGATCCATTCAAGTACCAGTTCTGTTGGAGAATAAACTTAAATTAATTACATTTCTAGTAGTCCCGGATGTAACAAGTACCATAATTCTAGGCATGGACTTTTGGTGTACTATGAATATTGTGCCTAATATGAAGAAGGATGTCTGGAATTTTAGTAATGCAGCTACGGTTCAAGCTCCTTGTATGGGGACATCTCGTTTGACAGAAGAAGAAAGTAAAAAGTTGGAAGGATTTTTAGAAACTCAATGGGGTCTTATTGGAGATAAAATTGGTTGTACAGCTTTAGTTGAACACAAGATCATCACTACGTCGAAACCGATAAATCAACGGTATTATCCTGTTTCACAAGCAATACAGAAACATATCGATGCAGAATTGGAGGATATGATAAGGCAGGACATTATTGAACCTTCTAGTAGTCTGTGGTCGTCGTCGGTGCTATTAGTGCCAAAGAAGGACAGTGGTTACAGGTTCTGCGGCGACTATCGTAAACTGAATAAGGTGACTAAAAGGGATGCCTATCTTATAGCCTACGTGTCAAGTAAACTCGATCGCCTGAGAGGCGCTAAGTTTTTAAGCTCATTGGATATAAAATCTGCTTATTGGCAGATTCCAGTAAGTGAGGGCAGCCGTGAGTTTACCGCTTTTACAGTCCCTGGAAGAGGGTTATTTCAATTTAAGAGGATGCCCTTTGGGCTAACCAATGCCCCAGCTATGTGGCAACGGTTGATTGATTCAATTTTACGGCCCGAGTTTCAACCCTACGCGTTTGTGTATTTAGATGACGTCATCGTTATCTCTGATAACTTTTAAGAGCATATACAAATTTTAGAGAAGATTTTTGAACGTGTTCGACTTGCAGGGCTAACGTTAAGTAAAGATAAATGCCAGTTCTGCAGACCACAATTAAGATATTTGGGGTACATTATTGATGATCGAGGTTTAAGAGTTGACCCAGATAAAGTCAACGCTATTCTAAATATTTCAGCCCCTATAAATGTTCCCGAACTTCGAAGCTTTTTAGGCATGGCCTCATGGTATAGACGCTTTGTTCGGGATTCTGCCAGCGTAGCATCGCCTCTTACTAATTTACTAAAAAAGAGTCAGAAGTAGTTGTGGACTAACGAATGCAATAGTGCATTTCTTTGGCTCAAGGAACAGCTCGTGTCAGCTCCTATTTTAAGTTGTCCAGACTTCAGACGTCCGTTTTTTGTACAAACTGATGCCAGTGGATTTGGTGTGGGGGCCGTCTAGTCTCAAATGTTTCCAGACGGCGAGAAAGTTATCTCTTTTCTTAGTCGTTCACTAAGTAAAAGTGAACGAAACTATTCGACCACTGAAAGGGAGTGTTTAGCCGTAGAATGGGCATTAGGAAAACTGCGCCCTTATCTTGAAGGTACGCAATTTACGGTTATAACGGACCATCATTCATTGGTGTGGCTCAATAACCTGAAAGATCCACCTGGAAGATTGTGCCGATGATATATTATTATTACGATATGACTTTAAAATAATCCACCGTAAAGGTAAGGAACACGTTGTACCGGACTGTTTGTCTAGAGCAGTTCCCCAAGTTGACTTGTTAAAGATTTTTCCCGTGACGACCGAGACAACTTGCCCTTGGTATGAGAAACTTAAAGAAAATGTAGAAACGTATCCCCAAAAGTACCCTCAATGGAGAATATATAATGACGTGCTTTACAAATACGTAAAGCGTAAATTTTGCGATTTTATGAATAAAGAAGATTGTTGGAAGCGAGTTGTGCCAAAATCTCAGCGAAGGGAAGTTCTACGCGAAGCCCACGACTCTCCTACGTCTGGACATCCAGGCATTACGAAAACATATGCCAGGCTAAAACAAAAGTTTTTTTTGGCAAAAATGAAGAGCGATGTTGTAAGATATGTCACTCATTGCGTGACTTGTATGGAACACAAAGTAGAACAAAAATGTCTACCGGGATATATGGGATCACGCCCTCGTGTGTGTCGTCCTTTCCAACTTGTAAGTACTGATATTATTGGTCTTCTGCCAACCTCCTCAAAAGGCAACAAATATATTTTGGTGATTTGCGACTATTTCAGCAAATTTGTTCTAACATCCCCGCTCAGGGTAGCAACTGCGGAAAAAATTACTCAGTTTTTAGAAGATAACCTATTTTTATTGTTTGGAGTTCCTCAAGTAGTCAACATGTCAACATCTTGTTTAACGCTTTATACCACCCACAAAACAACCCAACGGAAAGAGTAAATCGTGTCATTAAAACGATGATATCATCCTATAATAAGGATAACCAAAAACATTGGGATAAGTATCTGTCTTCGGTTAGTTGCGCCATTAGGACACTAGTACATGAAGCTACAGGCTTCACGCCATATTTCATCAATTTTGGACGTGAGCATACTTTATCTGGTATGGATTATGTGGTAGATGTTGCAGAACCAAAAGGAGATATAAATTTCGACCGGAATCAAGTGGAGATCAAGGTACCAAAAAAAATGTTGGAAATCTCTGAGGATGTTCGAAAAAGGTTAGATGACGCACAGGCACGGGTCCGATCGCGTTACAATTTAAGGAGACAACCAGTAGAATATAAAGCAGGACAAATAGTTTGGCGAAGGAACTTTAAATTATCAAACTAGGCTGATAATTTTGCCAGCAAACTTGCTCCAAATTATGTAGGACCATTTAAAGTCAACAGAAAGCTTTCTAATTTGGTTTATGAATTAGTGGTTTAGAAAGATAAAATTTGCAATACCTGGCATGTCAAGGATTTAAAGGCTAGCCCAAATGAGGATGTAGAGATTATCAGTTCATAAAAATTATTCATTCGTTTTGTAATTCGTTTCTCGATGTTAATTAAGTAGATATTCCATTTTTTTTTTGTTATTTTTGGGTATATTATTCACTCACGATGTTCACATTGTGAGGTAAAATTTTGGGAATTTCACCTCGAGAGAGTAGAGGGGGGATTTGTTACGTGCAAATTTGTATTATTAACTTTATATCGTTGTCCATTTATTTAAAAGTTAAAATATGGCTTTCATTATCGCCTTCGAGGTAGACAAATTCGAAACTTTTTAGTTTAGCTGGTTCACTAAAGACAAATAAATATTTTGTATCTGTATTCTTAATTAATTAATAGAATAGGCGAGTTTAATCGTTAAAAGACCTTGACATATCACTCGTTTACTGACCATTGTGTTGAAATGTTCTGTATAAAATATATTCGAGTTTGATGGTTTGTGAATTTGGTGATTAAAGTTCAAATTTCGATTGCCTCTGTTGAGGGATTAATTATTATTATTAGCCTATCTAAATAAATTATTTTTTTCTCTCTTCTGTTAAATATAAATAGAAAATAATGATTTATAGTGCATAATGGAAACATTACAATATCCATTTCAGGTATATTATGTTTAGGAAAATTATCTACGCCAAACTAAAATGATTAAGCAGACTGCAAATAATTAATTGCAGTACCTTCTAGAGGGAATATGGCAACAATGGAATATTTCTTTCGATATACGCAGCAAATAATAGCAAAACACACGCCTATTGCAGAATCCACTAAATAATAGTCAGTATTTGAACAAGGATTAATTAGTATTACAATTTTTAAATCGTTCGGATATATATGACGTCCCAAATAATACATTGCTTATTATTTTTAAATTTTTAGGTGCCATAAAAATCGTGATCGCCGGAAGAGGTTGATATATTTTTCTTCTCTTTGATCTATTATTTTGAACAGATCGATTGTCAGTTTCACAGAAATAACTGATATTAAAGAGCTCTGATTTTTCAGGGATAAAAGTAATTTCTGGTAAGAAGTTATCAGTAACAAGTGATATGTTTTTATTGACACTCGAATTAGGAGTGAGAAATGTCTTTTTCACTAATCTCTAGATGGTATAACCGTAGGAAGTAATAGTGAACTTTAAGATAATTGTTTTTGACCCTGCACTAACGAATCATATGCAGCTTCCAAAACAGTTGTTTTTCTTCTATGGTAAACATAAAGTATGCAGATAACACCCCTATGTTTGGCAATTTAACTGAATTTGTTTTTAATTACTTATACTACGTCATTCGAGTGCTTGTGTTGAAAGAATATTTTCAACAATTAATTTACTAAAAACTAAACAACGAAATAAGCTAGGAACTGATTCAATTACAGGATTACTACAAAATAAACGTTTGGTAACAGGCAAGTGTTGTGATTTCGAAACAAACAATAAATTACGTCGTTTGATGAATAAAAATATCTATAATTAATTGCAGATATACAAAAGAATTTATTCCGCAGAACTGTGATTAAATGTGGCGAAACAATTAATCAGGATTATTAATATTTAGCTAAATAAGTACATTTTATTTGGTTTAACATTTTAATCACTTCTTAAAAATTACTCGCTGAATTATAGAATAGATTTTATATATTAATTACATCTGTATTTTTATTCCTATTGTTGAGATTACCTATGTCATCAAAATATATTTTTTTGTTTTTCTGTGCTACTTATACCTTACTAATCAGTTTATATTGTAAGAGTATATTTTTTTGTTTTCGAGTGTTATTTTTTTTAATAGTCACTATTTGGCTATGAATATGTGTTATATGATTTCTACCTTCTGCCATCTACCGCTTTTTTTAAGCAAAGTTCTTCCTCTGCAAAATAATATCATCTGACAACACGGTTTACCACTAGAAAGTACTGCATTTTTAATTTTATTGCCCAAATAATGTTTAAAATTACTGCTAATATCATTGATCTCAGAATTTTTTGTTTCATGAGTCGATGTTTCACATCCCGCTGTATATGATTCCAGCAATAAAAGTAAGAATTGGGAAGCTGACTTTTAACTTCAAAATTATTGCCGCTTCTCTGTCTGTTATTATACATTTCAGTGATGTATTATATAAATTAACGGGATAGCAGGTTCCTGGTTTAAAAATATTAGAATGTATATTAGGTCAGAAATATGTTACCAAGATTAAATGTAAAATACAGTCTTGCCTTAGAGACGCTTCAGCGAATAATTTTATGGAATTTTCATAGAATAGAATACAATAGAACTCCGATAATATTTCCATTTTTGCAATGTATGTTCCGAATTCTTAATTCGGCATGTACAACCCATTTATATCATCTTGGGAAAGAAGTGTTTTTTCCCTTTCTTTTATAATTGTGTTACTTGCGTTCTGTCTCGTGAAAATAACACCGGCATATGCTTTGTATGAACATCTTCACAACTAAGTTTTTTCATATACTCCTTGCGACTGTTCATATAATTTATTTTTCTGATGTTTAAGCTGAGATTTTGCTGTCATTATGTGCTTTACATCCATGTTTTTTCGATTGTTATGACAATTATGTGAGTACGTCAAGCCCATATCCTTCATAAGTACAATAATCGTGACATGTTTATTTCGTTCAGATGGAGATAAATATTTAGTGCCCTTATGACACCAACGGAACTGGTCCGACTTCCAATCTTCTGTGTTAACATTTTTTACTAAATATATTTCTCCTAGCTTTGGCATTACAGGAGATCCTTTGAAACATTTATGGGTGTCTAAATTCTTCAAAATGTTATAATCGCCAACACAACCATGTTTAGAAAAGTCAAATATTTCGTTTAAAGTTGTAGTTGATGTTGTCAGTCATTTTCATTAAAATTATAATATTATTTGAATACGTATGTGTAGAGATTATAATATATAATTTAATTGTATGGACAAATACTCGACAAGCTATAGAAACATTAACATGCACTAAATGCTACAGTATAGTACAGGCTACGTGTTACTGAAACGCGCATACACACGAATCGGCAAACATCGGGACAAGACGTGAGTTGACGAAAATGGGAGCATATCATAAACCATACTTCTCAGGAGTACATATTACGCCCCATACTTCTTATAAGTCATACTTTTCATAAGTCATACTACGACGACAGCCGAACACGCTTCGTTTTCTATCGGAAAAATATTTGACATCCCCATTACTCAACTAAAATTTTATGCAAGGTGACAGATCTTCAACCTTAAAAATAAAATTAACAATATGATGATACGGATATAATGTAATATGTTTCATTAGTTTGATTGAGATTTTAACAATATTTTAAGAATAGTAGAATAAAGGATACATTATACTAATAATAATCACAAACAGTTAAATAAGTGACATATTACAAAAATTAGAAGATCACATGCCATTTTCACAAATATTGGAATATCATCTGGTTATGTAACCAGCTGATGGATGTTGTCGTGGTAGCGTTTAATTTTCAACAGCGAATTTTTTCTAAGAACAGTACGTTAATTTATTTATATGTTTATGTAGTGCACAGCTACAAGGTTCCGATGTTCTGATTCTAGCTCATTGGAGAAATAAACTTTAAAATATTGCGTTTTGTAAAATTCGTGAGCTACTATACCAAAATACGAGTACAAAACCTGTAACATTGTCTGTAATCATCTACAATTTATTTACTGTAAGCAGAATCTCAAGATATTTACACATCGATAAGAAAATAAGAGACGGAAATTTCATATAGTTTTGTTCCAGTTCTACAGTATTCTTACTAATGGACTGCCTGCATCTATTGCCACATAATCATATACTATTTTCTGTGTTAGAATATTATCGGTGGAAGATATATTTGTTGTATGTATTTATTTATTATATTTGTATAGGTACTACAAATATTTGCCTACCTTACCATTTTATTAATTGTTGAATATTATATTACATCTTCATTCAATTCCAAAAGTATTTAAAATGTAATAATATTTTTTTAAGTATCTGACAGATCGCTATATAAATTTGTTTGTTATGTCTCGTAATGTTCAACCTATCTTTCTACTGCATATGTATTTTTTCCCAGTGTATATCGAACTTTGCCGAGAGGACCCGAGATGAGTATGGTTTGTGAGAAGTATGAATCGTGCGGAGTATGAGCTGTGAGAAGTATGAATTGTGATATGCTCCCTTCATAGTTACGGTACGTATTCGCATTCCAGTTAATATATATATATATATATATATATATATATATATATATATATATATATATATATATATATATTAGTGGCCATTTCAGTCAATGGGCTTTCAGTTCAGCGTATCCTGATAGCTGCAGTATGCGCGTTCCAGTCACAGTGCTACGCGCAATGGTATGTTTGTATAGATAGCGTAATAGAGCAGAAAAGTTGAACAGTCTAATATAGACGTCAAATTCAAACTCGGTTCATAACGCAGAACATAGTTTGACATTACGGGAGAAATGTTTGCTCAGTTTTAAGGGCCAAGAAATCTTATAAAATTAAATGTCTTGTGCAAAGCATTATATGTAGCACCTAGACCGACCCTTTATTTTTAGATTTGTATAACAATATTCACATGAACTTTGCACAGTTTAAAATTATTTAAACAAAAATAAAATACTACAAAATACAATGACCATGTCTCGATTTAATCCTACAACTTCTGTGCGCTGCACAACATTTCAGCATATTAACTTGAATCAAAACCCCGCAGATCTCATTTCAAGAGGATTATCAGCCAGAGAGCCAAAAACATACAGTTTATGGTGGCACGGTCCTCAGTGGTTAAGCCAGAATGAATGGCCAAAACAAAAACGAATTCTACAAGAACTTCCAGCTGCATTTGTTTGCGAAGGTAATATTTTAGAAAGATATTCTTCAATATAGCAGGGCGTCGAACAATCCGGAGAATACTTCACAAGTACCTTATTTGTTTCAAATTTAAACCAAAAGGACACAATTATATTTTGGGAAATTTATCACAACCACGAGTACACGGTTATACATCACCATTCAACACTTGCGGAATAGATTATGCCGGACCTATAAAAATTAGAGAAGGAAGAGGAAGAGTATCAACGACAAAGGCATATTTCAGTGTTTGTATTTAGAGCTAGTGATAGGTCTCACAACAGACTCCTTTATTGGCGTTCTAAGAAAACGAACGCAACAAACTTCGTAGGAGCAAATAAGAAATTAAACGAATTAATGAATTTTCTAAACTTTAACAACATTACAGATTTTGAAAAGGTTGTTGATAGTCGACTGATGGGATATGAAGGTTGAAAAAAATATTCGGAACTGCAGTCAATTATTTCTTTATTTTCAACTACGCCGACGTTTCGATAGTACAACTATCTTCTTCAGGGCTAGTTGAAGTCATATATAAATATTGATAAAATGGACATTTCACAAAATATAATATAAGATTAATAAAGTAATTATAATCAGTCACAAATTTATAAAATAAAATATTCTAGCTGGAGCTATGGTCACGTATGATTTAGATCAAAATCATACGTGACCATAGCTCCAGCTAGACCTTCATTACAGATTTTGTCACTAACTATAATATAATATTTAACTTTATACCACCGAGAGCACCACGCTTCGACGGACTTTGGTAATCGGCAGTAAAACCACATTAATTTAAAATTACTCAAAATATCATTTTAACTTACGAAGAGTGTTATACTATTTAAACTGAAATTGAAGCTGTTATGAATTCCAGACCACTTACACCGCTGTGTAAAGAACCTAAAGATATAACGCCCCTTACACAAGCCCATTTTCATATTGGAAAATGTCCTGAGCAACCAGCAGCAGATCATATGACTACTTAAAAATATCTTTTGAATCGATGGTCGCATATTCAAAAGATAAAGATTAATTTTTGGCAATGATGATACCGAGAGTATTTACATCAACTCCAGAAACGCACCAAGAGGCAAACGAATTCCATAACCAATAAGATCGGCACAATGGTACTTCTAGTAGAAGATAATTTACCTCCACTACGTTGGCCTATTGGAAGAATTCAAGTCATTCATCTAGGTCAAGATGGGGTGCTTCGTATTGTGGTAAAAATAGAAACGAACCGTTATCAAGGTATGCATTTTACCAAGTTGGACAATGATTCATTTATAATTTATTTTATGGCATATTCACATTGAAAGATATCCTTTTCAAGGCGCGAGGAAAGTCATATATGTCATGTGTTTGTATTTGTTTTGTTATGAAGTATTATGTATTTTATATATTTTGTAATTTTTGTATCGAATCATAGAAGTATTTCTTTGTTATGAAAAATATACATGTATTATAAAATATTAAAAATGTCAAAAAATAATATCAATTAGAAATTAGCAGGTTTAATTATTAGTACCATTAAATAATCGTACACAAAACAATGTCCACTTTGCAAATATTGTTCCTCATGTCGAAAAGGTTTTTCTCTGGAACTTAAACCTAGACTTTTTACAAAATAATAATAAATATAACCTTTATTCAACATATCGGATATGTGTTAGATGAAAATATATCTTAATTTTTATTTATTTATTTAATTTAGATACACAAGTAATATAAAGTGAAATAAGTCATTCACTCGTTCCTTGAACATGACTGCTTGTTTGGAAGTATACTTTAGTTCGTGGATGCAGAATTAATACTGGTTTAAAACCAGTACCCAGAGTCGCGAAGAAGCCGCTTCTGTTTGATCCATCTTTTCATTGTAGTACCATTTAATTTTTAAAGGTTATTTTCATCACCAAATTTAATAGTCAAAACACTTTCCACAAAATTCTAAATGCACGACTGAAATTGTATATGAAAAACACGTAGTAGTTATTTACATAATTAGTTATGAAAGGAGTAATATTTTTTGTTGAACATAATTTTTGCTAAAACGAGCAAAGCGAGTTTTGCAAATTATGTGAGTCAAGCAATATCACGTTTTCATGTCCATATTTCAAAATCAATTCACCAAAGCGTGGGCGTGAAAATAAATGAATTTCATTTTTACCTCCAGCTACCCTTGGTAAGGGAGGTATAGGGATCGTGCTAAAAATCTTAACATTTTCACGATGCTATCTTTGTGTATGTGTGGATCCTCCACTCTAACTCAAATACTATGATTCTGAAAATTTTGAAATCTTGTTTTTCGAACTTTTTCTATAATGGAAAGAGTTCATTAAATTTTGCTCAAAATCGGATAACCGGAAATGGCACTTTACTAAAATCTCAAAATAGTTTTTCATTGAAAAATACCTTTAAATGTCGTTTTTTCGAGATTAACGTTATTATAAAAATTAAAGACTATTAAATTTTCTATAGATTTGCATTAATACTTTTTCTATATATTTAGTGGATAAATTTATAAAATTATCTATAATTTAAATCCCAGAGCCTACGTTTCAAAGAAACAAAACGTAATTATTCAAATGTATGTAAATAACAGATAAATGTCACTATCAAAAAACTAATCAATTCAAAATAATATTAGTAACGTTTTAAAAAGAAAATGTAAATAAAACAATAGAAAAAGAATTCAATTCAGTTTTCAGTATAAGTAAATATGTAAGTATGTATTTAGATTAATAAAAATTAACGATTCACAAAAATATTTAAGCTAAACCTCATTTTTTGATTAGAAAATTCTATTCTATCCCGGTATTTAAAATTTAATATTCATTCTATTACAGCTCCGGTGGTTCACTGGTTAGAGCAACGCCTCATGTCATGAGTGCTCTAGGGGCTCTGGGTTCGAATCCCACTAAGGCATGGATGTTTGGGAATGTGAACCATCTCAGTATTGGGATTTAATCCTGTTGACGGGTTAAAAAAAAGATACCTAGTTATTTGGATTAGATTAGACTATATTTTAAATTTTAGGAAATAAACTGTCAAAATTAGAGTAAAATTTGCTAATCCAAAAATAAGGATTAACTTAATATTTTTTGTGACTCGGGCTGCAAATAGCGGGAGGTATTGTATTGGCCACACTAGATTTTTTAATTTACTGCATCTGTCAGTACATGCGTATATAATTAAAAATGATTTCTAAATATGTTCTGAAACCGACATAGATGTAGAGGAATTACATATGAATCAATAATTGAAATCATTATTGATATATTCTTGTCTCTCTTACTATCAGGTGTCAGTAGCGTAATATCCTTTACGTAACTCAGTTACGTAAAGATTTTTACAAAACTCAATTGGTATCAATTATGTAAAAAGTAACGTATCATAACGTCATAAAGTTAGGTAAAATTCTACGTTTTAAAACGGAATTAAATAAACTTTAATACTGAATCGATTTACAATATTTACAACATTCTAAATCTTAATTTTACACAAAAATTGTGGTTAAAGAAATCCACAAATACATGAATGATAGTTATATAAAACAAATTTAAAAAATCGAAAAGAAATTCCATTATCACAGTTTATCAAGCAGTCTTCAACTTCAGCATTATTATTTATAATATTGAGCAATTTTCCTTTATTTCTATATCAATACGACAAGTTTCCTGATTCTATGCATTGTTATACTCTATTGTACTACGTTATTGTTGTAGAAAAATTACAAATGAATTAGAAGTATAATTCTAATCTCTTCACTATTCTGTTTGTGATCCAGTGTTTTTTACACCGCGATACTCCAATTACCTTTGTAGATCACAAACAGAATGCTGATTTTAAGTCTCATATTTCAATTTTCTGTTAATTTAAAATCCATGTTGTCTTTACACTTCCCTACATATAAATAACATTTGAATTTATATTTGTGTATATTAGTAGTTGCGAAGCATGCCACGGCGCTGTCATCGCTGACATACTGAGTATCATTTATTAAAAATAACTTACAATATCTATGTAAAATGATATATACAAGTTTTAAGCGTATACATAGTAATTTGTGATTTTAAAAATTTATGTTTTATTAAATATTGATTCAAAGACTGTGTTATAGTCATCTATGTATATAATTAGTACAATTCAATCACAATTAAATAGATTTAGAAGTTTAAATATAATAAATTCGATAATAATTCAGCAATATACATGTACTATGAACGTATAGCAATAGTACATTACACAACAATGATGTTTTACTGAACGAGTATGGTGGTAACGAACACAGGAATTTGCTTAAAACCATGCAAGTGAGGTAATATCATTTTTCTAAGCGTATTATGTATACTATTTTTTTCTCATTTTGATAGGATATGTTAGAAAAATGAACAATAATTTGTTTTTAACATTATAAATATTTAATAAATAAATACTAAACGGCTTGTCTTAGTAACAAAAATTAGGTACGCATTATAAATAAAAAATTGTAACTGTTACTGTTGAAAAAATCGGAGGATGGAAGGAACTTTACATGCAGCTGAAGAAGCATCTTGATTCCATAAAATTCGAGAGTGATATAAAAGGTATTAAGCCGCATTCACAGCCGAAATTCGGCGAACTTTGTAGCACTGAAATTTGAAGAAATGAATTTGACTGTTCACAGCTCGAAATTTGTGCCGTAATGCCATCTAGCAAAACAAATAAACGTTTCTGAAAATTAATAATTTGTTTGTCAATGCACTCATTAACTCGTTAAAAATTATTAAAAACCGTGTCAATAAAATAGCAATCCTTCCCTTGCGATTTCTACCCATTATTAGATTGTCATAAAAACATAAAATATAGATGTTGACAGATTTTCCATCAATAATATAATTTCTAAAAAATAAATGCCTACTGTCTTCCTGAATCTAAATGTGTATTATTTATGTCCTAATACCTACTCAACATTTCACTATTTCACCAAAACAAAAGTTGTTGTTTTTTAGAGAATTACTCGTAAATTATAATATACAAATTATTTATTTTAATTTTCATTATCAAGTTCCATCTTCTGTTTTGTAGTTTAGTGAAAAAGGCAGATTTGAAAATATTATAAAGAAAATAAATCAAAAACAAAGTAAAACAATGAAATCCATTCAAATCAGGGTGCATAAAGTTGGCATAACAAAGTTAGGCACAAATTATGAGACTAGTATAAATAATTCGTGCTCAATTTGTTCCAATTTGTGCCCAAAAAATTATTTTCGAAATATAATAGGGTTACGAAATAAGAGACTTGCAAAAATTTTATGCTAACTCACGCCAACATAATAAAAATTAAAAGCTTTTAATATTTAAATAATTTGTGCTTACTTTGTGCCAATTGTGTTTAAATAATTAATTACAACTGGTCTGAGTTATTACCGTTTAAAAAAATTTATGCCAACTTCACGCTAGCATAAAAAATATTGAAACTTGATTTTTTTATTAATGAAATAATTTGTGCCTAATTCGTGCTAATTTGTGCCGAATAAATGAATTTGTTATAATAATTAATATCAGAAATATTGACAGTCGTTTTTCTGTGGAAGTGTGAAGTTGGCATAAAAAATATTTTATTTTAAATTTACTTTTACAGCAAATCAAAGCTTATAATATTTGCCTATTTGTGCCCATACTGTTTTTCAATTTTATTTATTATGAGATGTATTAACAATAATTTTGCAAAAGTGTGAAGTTGGCAAAAAAAATATTGAATCTTCAATTTCATTTTGCAGTATTAGCAAGCTTATAATTTGTGTCTTTATTTGCCCGTGGTTTGAATAATTAATTACAATGGATTCATGAGTTATTAATGATTAAAAAAAATTATACCGAGCAACAACAGTAGAATGACATTTATGTTAACCGATGAACAGCAAATTTGGTTTTACATTATATAAGTTACAATTTTCGTTTTAATTCAAATCCGGGATCTATTGATAAATGCAGCAGGGAAGAATTATAAACGTAGCGTTCTCCATGGTGACCGGAAAAGTTCTCCTGTCGCCATGAAGAACGATAATTTTGCGAAAGTGTGAAGTTGGCATACAATATATTTTATTTTAAATTTATTTTCATAGCAAATCAAAGCTATAACTCGTGCCTATTTGTGCCCTTGGTTTGAATAATTAATTACAATGGGTTCATGAGTTATTAATGTTTAAAAAAAATTATACCGTCACGCAAGCATAAAAATAATATTGAAACTTGAATTTTTTATTAGTGAAATATCCAGATAGCACAAATGTCCTCAGAATATTCTGACAAGGTCCTATATATCCTATATATGTCCTCTCTATTCCAAATAAATCAGGAATATCCTATGAATATTGCGAATATTACTGTAATATTACTGTAATATTCAAGCTAGAATATTCTATGATTATTTGAATATGAGCAGGATATTCTTATATTATACCAGAATATATGGGAATATCTCACGTATATATCATTTAGAATATTCTCCTCATAATATATTAAAATCAACGTTGGCAAAAGAATTTACTTTTGTGCTATTTTTGCGTTTATAATGAGAAATGGGTTTAATATTTACATACAATTAATGCGTTGCAATTTATTTTACATGATTTTTATTACTAGTGTTTTATCAATCACCATGATGACTTGTTCTTTAGCTTCGGTTTGAAATAGTGGCATTAAACCAAGTAAAACTATGTTAGAATTACAATAATGTGCTAAGCTGTCCGCGTGTATAAATTTAAAGGATGAATTTAATTTCCGTGTATTTAATATTCAGGATCGATTACTTTTTTGTCGTTTGACACTTATACATTTTTTGTTCAAGCGCAGCAGTAAATAATATAATTTGAGAGAACTAATTAATTTTATTATAAAATGATACTGGGTTCTTCAAAAAATCTTTAGTGTTCATTTTCCTGGTAATTTTATAAATATATGTGTAAAGACCACAGATAATTATATTGTTTCTTCTCTAATAATACGTCCAATGTTTATTATATTATACTCTACAACTTCTGCATCTCCATCATGTTTTTTCGAAACTACCAAAAATTATCGAAATAGTTGTTAATATTGATGGTGTATCAATAAACATAAGCTCCGGTGGTCAGTTGTATCCAATTTTAGGTATTTTATTAAACTGTATTGTTGCTAATAACACCGTTGTTCTTGGTATATATCATGGATACGAGAAACCAGCTGATTTTAATTCTTCCCTGCAAGATTTCGTTAGTGAAGTTGTATCTTTAACCGAAAATGGTGTCAGTACCCAAGAAAAAAATAATAAAATTTAAAATAAAAATGTTTCTTCTTGACGCTGTAGCTAAAGCGAGTGTCTTATATGTAAAAGGTCACTCAGGGTACTCTTTATGCACAAAATGCATGGAAGAAGGAGAGTATTTGCAAGGAAGTATATGTTTCCCTGATCTTACATTCAAAAAACGAACTCACGATGACTTTATTAAAAAAACTAGATGCAGAACTCCATGATGGTTCTACAATTTTAGAAAATATTCCCGAGATAAACTTAATTACAGATGTACCATTAGACTATATGCATTTGATATGCGTAGGTGTAGTAAAAAAGTTTTTAGTGTCAACATGGTGTTTTGGTGCACTACCACGTAAATTACCAAGTTCTAAAGTTAATGAAATGTCTAGAAAGTCAGTGTCATTTGCAGTATTTATGCCTTGTGAATTTGCAAGAAAACTGAGATCTTTGCAAGAAAGCAAAAGATGGAAAGCCACAGAACTAAGGCTGTTTCTTTTTTATACTTGTCCACTGATTCCAAAACTATGCTTATCAAAACAAAAATTCATACACCTTTTAACTTTACATGTAGCTGTCATTATATTACTGAATAATAAAATGATCAAAGAATAAACTGATTATGCAGAATCATTACTACAACATTTCGTTAAATCTACTAAAATTATTTACGGTTCTCATTTCTTAACTCATAATATTCACAATTTGCTACATTTGGAAGATGACGTAGTCATTTTTCCAGTGAAATATTTTTACAGCATTTAAAAACTTTAATTAGAAAACCAGATGACATTCTCCCGCAAATAGTTCGTCGTATATCAGAAATCATTATTAACATTTAAAAACAGCAAACATAAAAATTTAAATAGTAACGAGTATATACTTGGAGGCAAACACAATGGTACACTAATTGAAGATTGTACAGATCCACAATATAAATATGTCTTGTTTAATGATTTTAAAATATCTTTAATAAAACAAGATTGTTGCTGTTTAGTGAATAACGAATATATAATTGTAGGTGACATTGAAACTAAATTAAATTATTGGCCGATAAAAATATTTCTTAAAAATTAGTTCGTATTGAAAAATATGATCGCATTGTTGTAATTCCTCTTCTTCATATTTAAATAACATATCATTGATTGTTATTTAACTTGTAGGATTTAAAAGTATAAAATTTATATACCCACCAAATTCATACTTAAATTTTGAACGAAAACTAAGAAAATGAGCGGTTGGTACGTAGTTAAGTTTACTGAAGAGAAAGATATAATTGAAGTTGTGCGATCCAATTGGATACTCGGAAATAAAAAAGATTGTTTGTGGCCTCCTTATACCAGAGGAAATTTGTTATCCGCAATAAAATCAATAGAAACTCCAAATAAAACATGGTCAACACACAAAATTAATATGATGATAGAGAAATTGTATTCAAAATTTGTAATAGCCACTGCAAAAACAACAAAAGCTAAATTCACGTCAGATATTTCATCCGGAGCTGAAACCGTATTAGAAAAAAGAAAACGACCTTCACTATCTACATCAAGTAGCAGTGATGAATCAGATAATAATAACAATTTGCCGGACTTCCCAGACGTTTCTACCAAAATAATCATCTCCAATTATTATCGGCAGTTATCCAAAATCATTTTTACAAAATGACATTAGAAATCAACAGTTTCAAAAAACAACTATTTAAGCAAGCAGTTCTAGATTTTCTACATCAAAATACATTATGAATAATCATTACGAATTAGATGGTACTACAACTCCTCCAACAATGAAACAATCTTCTATTGACGGTAATAATATTTTAAAATATTTATTAATTATACAAAATATTTTTTTACGGAGGATTGGAAACAACAAGTTATTCGACAACTTGTTGTAATTAACAACCGACTGAAAGAGCAAAATAGATTATTCGACCACATGATTAATCACATTGAAAAAACTGAAATTAATACCACAGTCACAAATATCGATAATACGCATACAATTTAAAAAAGTTTTCCTGTCACAGATGACAGCAAAATTGTTGAAATTGATGAAATGTTAGACGACGAAAATAATTTTAATTCGTTAGTATGTAATATCTAACTTAATTAATTTGACATTTTTTTTTTATAAATTCTCTATATTATTTGCCACCAAGTATTTGAAAAAACAATAACACCTTTTTAGGTCAATGCAATGACACGAGCGGGTGGAGATAATCCAAATGAATTATAAAGCGCATAATGACTCGAATCTTAAGCAATGAAGACGCTGTCTTATACAGTTGGCATGGGCACAAGGGAAAAAAAAGTTTTGTAATTTGAAATTGGCTTCAATTATACAAGGTAACTATTTATAATTATATTATTATAATAATAGTTTTAATACAATTTGAACCCTTGAATAATTGAGTATTCTAAGTAAAATTTAAGGCAATAATTATTAACATTGTAAATTATGCTTAAAAAAATGGGCGAATAATGTGAAAAAATATTTTCAAATAGACGAAGAATTATTAATAGGTTAATATATATACATATATATATATATATATATATATATATATATATATATATATATATATATATATATATATATATATATATATATTATCTTGATTGTGAAAATAATGTTACAGAAGCAGTAAAGAAAAACAAAAATTCAAGCTCTATAACTGCGAAAGAAATAGAAATTCTGGCAGCAAGATGGCTTAGTAAAACATTAAATAGAATGAAGAAGAGAAACTAAAATTATAAGTAATTTCAATATATTTATAGCCTTTGGCGACTTTTTTAACACAAATAAGGGCAATAATTTTAATTGAATACACTTTATTTTATAGTCGGACAACCACCCTGGCTTTGCCCGAGTGCAAAACTTAGTGCCCATCCAAATTACGATACAACATGTGAAATTCGTTTTTTAAGAAGGTGAAGTTGTAAATGTAACGGGTGGTAAGACTTATTATAACTGTATATACATACAGATTTTTGTTAATTTGGGGAGCAATACTAACTGAAAAACTTATTTTCATAATATGTACACATTTATGCCTTACTACCCGGTATATATATATATATATATATATATATATATATATATATATATATATTAATTGTAATGATAAGGCCTTTGATGCTGCAGTGCAAAAAATAAGTTTAATTACTTATAACGTATCCATTTTCCTCTTGAACAGAGCACATTGTGTTTTTTAGACAAAATTTTGACTTCCTTGGCCGATTTCGCAAGAACCCTACGTTATACTGGAAAATAACCCTAATAAAAGTTGTAGCGCGTTCCAAAAGCTATCGATATTGAGTCCAGAGGCGTGTCTATGGCTATCAGAGGCCCGCCGACACGGATGTTTCTAAAGAGTCAAGTACGTGCGCCGAGTTGCCCTACGTGAGAGAGAACATTGTTACATCAATTCGAGCAAACCGTTTGGTTTGTATGTTGGTGGCACCATACCCTACCGATTATGAGGTGTAGCCACCCGGAAATGCCCCGCAGGCACTGTATATTGCGGGTTGTAGATCTCATTGGCACGTGTTTTCTTAATAAAATCTCAGTGGTGCGCAAACCATTGGATCTACAGGCCTCATATGTTTTTCGTATAAACTGTAATGAAAACGTCTTTGATGCTGGAGTGCAAAAAAATAGTTTGGTTACATATATCGTATCTATTATCCTCTTGAACGGAGAATTTTGTGGGTTTTTTGGAGAAAATTTTGGCTTCTTTGGTCGATTTTGCTAGAACGCTACGTTATATAAGAAAACAACACTAATAAAAGTAGTAGCGCGTTTAAAGATCTAACGATAGAGAGCTTAGCGGCGTGTCTGTGGCGAACAGCGGTCCGCCGACACGGAAGTTTCTAAATGGACGCGTAGGTGTGCCTGTACGAGAGAGAACCTACGCGTCCATTTAGAAACTTCCGTGTCAGCGGACCGCTGTTCGCCAAAGACACGCCACTAAGCTCTCTATCGATAGCTCTTTAAACGTGCTACAACTTTGTTTCTGTTGTTTTCTTGTATAACGAAGCGTTCTAGCAAAATCGACCAAAGAAGCTAAAATTTTCTCCAAAAAAAAACTACAAAATGCTCTGTTCAAGAGGATAGTGTTACCAAACTCCTTTTTTGCACTACAGCATCAAAAACGTTTTCATAACAATTTATACAAAAAACATATCAGGTCTCTAGGTCCAATGGTTTGCGCACCACCGCGATTTTAATAATCGGTAGGGTATGGTCCCACCAACATACAAACCAAACGGTTTGCTCTAATTGATGCAACAATGTTCTCTTTCGCGTAGGGCAACTCGGCGCACGTACTCGACTCTTTAGAAACATCCGTGTCGGCGGGCCTCTGATAGCCACAGACACGCCTCTGAGCTTTATATCGATAGCTTTTGGAACGCGCTGCAACTTTTATTAGGGTTGTTTTACGGTGTAACGTAGGGTTCTTGGGAAATCGGCCAAGGAAGCCAAAATATTGTTCAAAAAACCACAATGTGCTTTGTTCAAGAGAAAAATGGATACGTTATAAGTAGTGAAACTTATTTTTTGGCACTGCAGCATCAAAGGCCTTATCATTACAATTAATAGATATGAAAAATCAGCTCTGTAGGTCCAACGGTTTGCGTACCACGGCGACTTTAATAAGAAAAGACGCGCCAATGAGGTGTACAACCCGCAATATACAAAGCCTACGCGACATTTCCGGATAGCTACACCTTTCAATGGGTAGGTTTGGTCCTAGCTACTTATGAACCAAACGGCTACTCGAACTGACACATCAATATTGTCTCTCGCACAGGGCGGCTCTGTGCACCTACGCCTCCCTCTAGAAACTTCTATGTCGGCTGATCTCTGATAGCCGCAGACATGGCACTGAGCCCTATATCGATAGCTCTTTGAATGCGCTACAACTTTTATTTGGGTTATTTTCCGTTATAACGTAGAGTTCTTACGCAAACGGCCAAGGAAGTCAAAATGTACTCCAAAAAATCACAATGTGCTACATTCAGGAGAAACATGAATACGTTATATGTAACCAAACTCATTTTTTCTCGCGGCAGCATCAAAGACCTTATCATTACAAGTAAAATAAAAATAAAATCAGCTCTGTAAATCCAATGGTTTGCACACCACTGCTAGTTTAAGAAAAACGCGCCAATGAAATATACAACCCTCAATACACAGAGCCTGTGCAACCTTTCTGGGTGGCTACATTTCTTAATCGGTAGAGTATTGTCCAAGCAACATATAAACTAAACGCCTTGCTTCAATTGACGTAACAATGGTCTATCTTGCACAGGGCGGCTCGGCTCACTTACGCGTCTCTTTAGAAACTTCCGTGTCGGTGGGCCCCTGAAAATCATAGACACGCCACTAAGCCCTATATCGATAGCCCTTTGAACGCGCTGCAATTTTTATTCGGGTTGTTTTCTAGTATGACGTAGCGTTCTTGCGCAATCGGCCAAGGAAGCCAAAATATTCTTCAAAAAATCACAATGGGCTAAATTCAAGAGGAAAATGTATACGTAACCAAACATTTTTTTTCACTGCAGTATCAAAGACCATTTCATTGTTATTATTGTGGGTGCATTAGCACACTACATTTTTAAAAAATAGTGATTGTAACTATGAAAACAGATATTGTAGAAAAATAAATGAAATCGTTGATACGAACTTCAAAACGCTACTGTCCAATTTCATTTAATTTAATTTAAATCACTTCAAAATTGGTGACTGCCCGATGTGATAAATGGTTTAACTGTGAAGTGAGTGAAAGATTTAAACGGTACGTACAAAATTTAATCTTTTTTCGGACTTGATATACAAAAATTTTTAAATGGCCCAAACCGAGGTAAACCGCCTCGCTGTTAAATTACCGCCATTTAACTCCGAAGATCCGGCGATGTGGCTTAAAATTGCAGAGCGCAGTTTTCGTCTTGCAAACATCACGAGTGAAGAAACAAAATATGACTATATCGTGACAACTCTCGATACTCGCGCGGTAAGTGAAGTGCGCGATATTATTATGAATCCTCCGGAAAATCCTGAAGACACGTATGAGTGCATCGCAGGAACAGAAGACGCATAGACTGCTCGAACGTGAAGAGATGGGTGACAGCCGGCTCAACTGTTTCAGACAATCTTCTCAGGACACTGTGGTTAGGTCGTCTTCCGCAGAACATGCAAGCAATTTTAGCCACACAAAAGACGACAGCTTTAGATGACGTGGCAGAGCTTGCAGACGCTATAGTCGAATCCATCAGTCCGGCCATCATCATTTCAGAGACGCCAATGTCAACGTCTTCCTCTGTAAAGGAGATAGAACTTCCGAGGAAAGAAATTGCTGGCCTGTCAGAGAAATTGGAGCGTGTCTCTTTTCAACAAAATAGACAGCGCTTTAGACAACGGTCTCGTTCCCGTCCAAGAAGTAACTCTCGCGGAAGAAATGAAGAATCCGGTAACTGTTGGTACCACCAGCAGTTTGGCGCGAAGGCGAGAAGATGTAAGTCCAAATGCAACTACCAGCGGCCAATATCTGCGGGAAACGAACAGGGCAGTCGTTGATGACGGCCAGCGACGTAAGTCCGATGTCACGCCGACTTTTTTTGACAGATAAGAAAACGCGAGTGGAGTTTCTTGTAGACACTGGTGCCGACTTGTGTGTATATCCCCATATTCGTACGCGACATCCGCGAGTGAAATCGGCATACGAGCTTACCGCGGCAAACGGTACGTCTATCGCGACATTCGGAACAATTAATTTAGTTTTAGATTTAGGATTACGTAGAGACTTTATGTGGACATTCGTGATTGCTGACGTAGCAAGGCCAATCATCGGTGTGGACTTTTTAGCTTTTTATGAACTGCTTGTAGATGTAAGAAATAAAAGACTGATAGACTTAAAAACAACACTGACGACAAAAGGACAAAGTGTCAACTGTCAAATAGACTCGATAAAGACAATTTCTGGTGTTTCAGAATTTCATGACCTACTTCACAGGTTTCCAGAGATCACTCGACCAGAAGGTGGTCCTAGGAAAATGAAGCACCAGACACAACATCATATCCGTACTACACCAGGACCTCCAGTAGCAGAGAAGCCACGAAGACTAGCGCCAGATTGTCTGAGAGCAGCGAAGCAAGAATTCGAGACTATGCAGAAAATGGGCATTACACGTCCATCGAAGAGTTGCTGGTCTTCTCCGCTACATATGGTCCCAAAGAGTGGGGACCAGTGGAGGCCTTGTGGAGACTATCGTCGTCTGAATGCCCGAACATGCCCCGACCGTTATCCAGTGCGCCATATTCATGATTTCGCACACAGCCTTCGTGGAAAAATCATCTTTTCCACAATAGATTTAGTACGTGCTTACAACCAGATACCAGTCGCTGAAGAAGATATCCCCAAAACTGCCATAGCAACACCATTCGGTCTCTTCGAATTCCCATTTATGACCTTTGGCTTGCGAAATGCTGCACAAACATTCCAGCGTTTTATGGACGAAGTGCTCAGAGGCCTGGAGTTTTATACCTAGGTCTGCGGACCTTCAGGCGCCCCTGAACGAATTGCTGCGGGGCAACAGCAAACGTAAAACCCCTATTAACTGGACTACGGAAGCTGTTGAAGCCTTCGAGAAGACCAAAGAAGGTCTTGCACAAGCGACTTTGCTGGCACATCCAGAGCTAAAGGCGCATCTTGCTATTGTCTTCGACGCATCGGATCGCACAATAGGAGCAGTTCTTCAGCAGCGCATCGACAACATCTGGGAACCTCTAGCATTCTTCTCAAAAAAGATAAGTACAGCTGAACAGAAGTACGGTGCGTATGATAGAGAACTTCTTGCTATCTAACAAGCGGAGAAGTACTTCAGATTGAAGGAAGAACATTTACCATTTACGCAGACCATAAACCAATTACCTATGCTTTTTCAAAAAAATCTGATCAATCCACGTCAGTTTCGATACTTAGATTTCATTGGTCAGTTTTCTTCAGATATTCGCCATCTAGCAGGAAAAGACAATGTTGTCGCCGATGCGCTGTCGCGAATAAAATCTCTCGAGACTCTCGATTTTGAAGCATTAGCTGCCGCTCAAAATACAGACCCCGAGCTCCAGAAATATCTTCAAGAAGAATCTAGTCTAGTGCTGAAGAAAGTCCAGCTACCAGGTTTGCAGACATGGATTTTCTGCGATATTTCAAGTTCGGCAGCTAGACCATTTGTGCCTACTGGATTCAGAAGAGCTGCATTCGACGCCGTCCATCAACTGTCGCATCCTGGTGTGAAAGCCACGGCCAAGGCGATAGCTCAACGCTATGTCTGGCCATCTATGAAAGCCGACTGCAGGCGATGGGCACGAGCCTGTATGAGCTGTCAGCGAGCAAAAGTTACTCGTCACGTCATTACCCCCATGGGAACATTCATACCTCCTACAGCAAGATTTAAGCATGTGCACCTGTACATCGTTGTCATGCCACCGTCACAAAATTGTAAATATTGCCTTACGTGTCTTGACAGGTATACACGATGGCCAGAAGCAATCCCCTTGCCAAACCAAGAAGCAGAGACCGTTGCACGAGCCTTCTGTAGTAACTGGATTTGTCGTTTCGGGACTCCACTGCGAGTTACGACAGATCAAGGCAGACAGTTCGAGGCGTACCTTTTCAAGCACTTGAATCGCTTGACAGGTACGACTCATCTTCGAACAACAGCCTATCACCCGGCTGCTAATGGTTTACTAGAACGATTCCACCATCAACTGAAGGCTGCAATCAGGTGTCATCAGAACGACCGTTGGACCGAAATTCTTCCAACCATTCTGTTGGGAATACGGGCAGCTGTTAAAGAAGACATTGAAGCCTCAGCAGCAGAGTTGGTTTACGGCGAGCCACTAAGACTTCCTGGCGAATTTCTTGTGAAGAGATCTTCCAACGAAGATGATGCCAACTCCGCTGACTTCATAAGAAATCTGCGACATCATTTTCAACAGCTGCGTCCTAGAGGTCCCAGTCGACACGGCGAAAAGAAGACCTTCATATTTAAAGACCTACCTACGGCCAAACAAGTTTTCGTTCGCCACGACACCGTGAAGAATAGTCTTCAACATCCCTACGACGGACCATATCCCGTGAAATCCCGTGGCGTCAAAACTTACACGGTTTGTATAAACGGCCGTGTTGTGACAGTCTCTGTCTACAGGTTGAAGCTAGCCTACGTACTTAATGAACACGCAATCATCGACATAGATGCTACGCCTCTATCAACCAGCAAGTCCAGCAAGACAGTACGATTTGCCGAGCCGAACCTCACTGGAAGGAGGGTACAGTGGGTGCATTAGCACACTACATTTTAAAAAAATAGTGATTGTAACTATGAAAACAGATATTGTAGAAAAATAAAGAAAATCGTTGATATGAACTTCAAAACGCTGCTGTCCAATTTCATTTAATTTAAATTAATATAATCACTTCAAAATTATTAGAAAAATTTATGTCTGAAGATCCAATGGTTTGCGAACCACGGCGACTTTAAGAAAACTGCGCCAATGAGGTATACAACCCGCAATAACTTGTGCCTTCGGGACATTTCCGAGTGGCTACATCTCTTAATCGGTAGGGTATAGTCCCAGTTACATATGACCCAAATAGCTTGCTTGCATCACAAAATGCAGGGTGAACTACCTTAACATCCGGACTATATTAGTTTTAGATATATCGTAGATTTGGATAAAGAAATGTCATGTAACAAAACCTTGTAATTTTTATTTTAATAAATACTATATTTGTTTATAAATGTGTAAAGAATATTCATTATCTCCCATATAATATCCTAGAATATTCCACCGAATTAACTATGTATTAATGGGGTATATTTCGGTTTAAATCTCAGAATATATATGAAATATTCCACACGATATTGTGCGGAATATCAGGGAATATTTTTTTTGAGACAGCATATTCCTGCAACATTCTTTGTATATTCGAGGACGTAAATAGGTAAACCCTTGAATATACAAATATTCTTAGTAAATATTAATAAAATATTCACGTCATATTTTTGTACTATCTGGGTAATTTGTACCTAATTTAAGCTCATTTTTGCCAAACAAATGAATATAATATAATATAATAATTATTATGAGAGATATTTACCGTTGTTTTTGTGGAAGTGTGTATTTGGCATAAAAATATTTTATTTTAAATTTATTTTTACAGAAAATCAAAGCTTATAATTTGTACCTATTTGTGTCCATATAATTTATTTAAAACTCTGTAAGCAATAAATACAAAACTTTGAAAATAAATAAAATTGGCAGGAAAATCTAAGTTGAAAGGATTCGCTGAAGCCCCGACAAAACTAAAATATGCAGGCTGCAAATAAAAAGCTAAATATATGGTAATAGAAATTAGGTATGTATAACAAACTTTACAAAAAACTTTATTTTTAGAAAACCGAAGCTTATTCAACAAAATTTGAGTTTATAAATATACAAGTATAAGTATAAAATATGTAAATATAAATTTTGTAATGCAACAAAAATATAATTACTATACATATAATGTTTAAAATATAACAATTATTTTAAATAAGAAGTAAAAAATATGCCGTGAGGTAATAATATTAAAATGTTTAATTTTTAGTAAATTCAAATAATAAACTTATTTTTGCCATAATTATAATTAATTTTAATTTATATTTACAATTTTCATCATATGTTAAAGATTCTTGAACAGTTTCTTAAAGAAACACTTGTACAACTTTGTTTCTATTTATACCTTCGTTATTTATTTAAATCTGTAAACAGAAAACATAAAACTTGGAAGTAAGTATTGATAATACAATGTCAATGTACATAGATAACCCTGCACATACCTTGCCTTATTGTACATTTTCCTAAAGTACAAATGTTATCCATAAGTTGGCGCGTTTATATAAACTCCTACTTCGCGCGCTCACAATTTAAAAAGTATAATCCAAAGTAAAAATTGTTAATAACAATACTACCAATAATTACACCTATAGGCAACTTTTCCTAGGGTACCTTTATAACCAGGTTATGGCCATGGACCATGTTCACCGCCATTATCGGTAATTCATTTCCCTATTTATTTGTAATAAATGTGATATTATATTATAAAAAAATATTAAACTATCACACTGTGAATTTATAAACGTAATAAAAATTAATGAATTTAAGAGATACACAATTATTATTAATACATACATTTAGAGGTTATGTAGGATATATGATAAGGATCTTTATTATCACATTTAATTTAATATCTGTAGTTCTTATTTACATAATAATTGTACATTCTAAACTTACCTTTTAAAATTTTTAATGATTGTGCTTAATATTGGTAATTTATAGTTGTTTTCAATATGTCAGTAATCGTGGTAGGTATCTTAACAAACTACAGAAGTAAATAAAATATATTACTTACACTTTAAATACATATTAAAATGAAAAATTTTTGGTTAAAAAATTATCCAATTGAATCCCTGTATTTCTGATCACGTGTGCGAAAGTAACCAATCAAAGCAAACTTACACTGATAATTATCCTAGGGCAATTATCACTTATGTCACTAAGTTGCTAAGTAACAAACACTTTTAGACAGATAATTAAAGATTAATTGTTTTAATTTGAAAATGACGGTTCAATTAATAAAATTATTACTATTAAACGTTTGTATAATAAAACTGGACGTGTCTTGTCTTCTCGTGTCAATGTCAATCTTATTATCGTTACACATTTGACGCTGAACTTATAGCTACTTCTGACATCTATTGGGTGATTTTATAGTTATAAAAATTCTGCTAAAGACAAATTCTTCGTAAATTTAATAAAAATTGCAACAAAATTTCTCACCGAATACCCCTCGATCATTGATAAATACTTATAATTTTACTTATTTCCACAAGCACGTTGCTTTTAGGTAACATCCCTCCGCCTTCGGCGTCGGTCAGTTACCAAGCAACGCGCTTTCGGTAACTGTCAAAATTATTTCGTAATTATCAATGTCCTCGGGATATTATAGCTGATAATTAAATGTGTTTTTCATTAAAATAAAACAAATAGCCGCAAAAATACATAATAATTTGCGCAAGAACAACACATATAACAGACGGTCCGGTAATGGCGGGCAAAACGTGAGCCACGCCATGGCCATACCCTGATTATAAAGGTACCCTAACTCTTCCTAAGCGATATACCATCGTGTGGCAAATTTTGGAAGCTCTCAGATAGACATGTCATAACCTTTATAAGTGCTACAGTACAAATTTCGTGTATTCATTCATTTATTTCTGTGTTATAATGTCAAAATCAAATTTTTATTGCTGTGTTCCACAGTGTAATTCGTGGATGAAGAAAGATCCGAATTTATATTTCTATTCTTTTCCATTACAGACAAAGAAAAAGTAATGTTAGGTGGAGAATTAGTTAATAAGCGGAAAATCTGGATAAATAATCTGAGAAAATCCAAGTCCCTACATGAAAGTTTGCGGTCATTTATGTAAATTATAATTATAAATAAGAGAACCTAAAATGGAGCCTTGGGGGACACTTCTTGTTGTAGTTTTCCATTCAGAATAAATAAAATTATTATGTATATATTTATATATATATATATATATATATATATATATATATATATATATATATATATATATATATAAGCACAATTAAAGGAATTATTTATTGATGCATGATCCAGAATCAGCACTCTTGAACACAAATGAAGCAACAGAAAACGAAATGATTGCAGCTAAACGCATTATTAGATTTAATTAACGAGTAACCAAATGCGCAAAATAAGAAACCTTTTCGCGACTTTGAAGTACACGTTAACACACCGAATTTCTTAACATTGAGTGATTTAGTATGAGGGGCAGACTGCAAAGTACTTGTTTGCAAACAGAGTGCATATATCGGTATATCATTTGCATTTGCTGTGGTCTCTGTATTTACCACACCGCATTAAATAATATGCCCAGCTTTGAAAACTTCCTCAACCAAAAATGAGAGTTTATTAAATTTCACAACCTACATAAACTTCAAAATTATAGTACTGTTAGGTACTAAATACAAAAATTATGTTAATAAAATGTAGAATAATTTAACAACAAACTTTCTGTTTAAATATATAGAAATAAACACGCAATACAGGAAAGAAACATGAACTTTTAACAGCAATATTGTCTCAGTCAGTAGGTATGTTCCTCGAGCATGTCTATCTGGCAGCTTCCTTGACCCACCGTTTCGGTGATGCGATCTTAATCGAGATCGCCTATTCTCATACTTTTGTAAATTTGTGAGGGTGTGAAGTAAGCAATAAATAGAAAACTAGGAAAATAAATAAAATTGGCGGAAAAATCCTGTTGAAAATTCGCTGGGCTGAAGCCTGTACCAAATTATAATAAACAGACTGCAAATAAAAAAAATAAATATAAGGAAATAGAATTAAAGTAGTATATATAAGTATCTTTAAAAAACTTTATTTTTAGAAGAAAATAAAGCTTATTCAACAACATATGAAAATACATAACATTAGTACACAAGCATGTATGTAAAAAATATATAAAAATAAATATTATAGAGCAAGAAATATATAAATATTATATAAGTTTTAAAAAATAAAAACAATTATTTTGAAGAAAAAAGTTATATACTATAAAATACGCAATGAAGTAAAATTATAGTGTTTTTCCTTTCACTTTGACTGTATGACTGCAAGTTGTCATAAAGTTCCTTAGTCATATCAAGCAATAACATACGTAATGGCCTATCCCATATTTATTACTTTTTTATTTAAAATAATTGTTATATTTTGAACATTATATATAAAGTAATTGTATTTTTGTTGCTTTATAAAATTTCTTTTTACATATTTTATACATATGCTCATATATTTATGAACTAAAATTTTGTTGAATAAGCTTCGGTTTTCTAAGAATAAAGTTTTTTGTAAAGATTATTATACATATCTTATTTCTATTACCTTGTATTTCATTTTTTATTTGCAGCTTGCATATTTTAGTTTTGTCGGGGCTTGAGTGAATCCTTTCAAGGTAGATTTTCCCGCCAATTTTATTTATTTTCGAAGTTTTCTATTTATTGCTTACAGAGTTTAAAATAATATATTTTTTATGCCAACTTCACACTTCCACAAAAACAACTGTCAATATCTCACAATAACATTCAAGTTGGCAACCGTGATAAGTGATAGTGATTAAATTTTGACTGTCCAAAAAATTATCTCGATACGTCAATAATAAAACACTATAATAAAAAAAAGTGTGGTGACTAGTGAATTAGTGTGCCGCAACTGAAAATATTTAGTGAATTCAGTGTAAAACTAACAAAAGTGAAACTTAAGCGACTTAAACTCGAAGTACTCAGAACGTGCTGAGCGTGACAAGTGCGCGCGCCCGCATCTACGCGCAGTTTGGATTCAAATAAATCAGTGTTGCCAACCGTGGTAAAAATAAAATATAAACATGTCAGAAACAAGTGGTGGAACTAACTTAATTACTAACACAGTGACTAACATTACAACAACACTAGCTAATACTTTATATTACACCCAATCTACAATGACAACAACCCGAACAACACCGATAAGCAGTAACATGACTGCACGTAACATATTTAACAATGTACGACTAGGATTGATATCCCCAATAAATCTAGGTCAAATTACACCAATACCCATGTCACCAGAAATCGACCATACCCAAAAATCGACAGACTCTAACAACCTACCATGGCAAAACGTCACTAAAAGGAAGTCAGCAAAGAGAACAAGAGAGACAGACACAGGCTGCACTCAAGAATATACAAACAAAAAAAGCAACAAAGCAACATCATATCCTCACAAAGAAAACAGATTTACTCTACTAAACGAAGAACCCTCCGGGTCAGAGACACGAAACAATAAAAATCCTAAACCCCCACCAGTGTTCGTACAAGAAGTAACAGACTTCCGCCTAATGTTAGAAACTCTAAAAACAGTTTTGCAAACAACAGAGTTCATATGCAAAACCCACGAAAACAACGGTATTAAAATAAACACAAATTCCGCAGACGCATACAGAAGTCTGATAATACTATTAAACACAAATAACATCGCATACCATACGTATCAACCTAGCGAGGAAAGAGCCTACAGAGTAGTCATAAAAAATATTCACCCTTCCATCCCGGTAAATGATATAAAAGAAGCACTAAAAGACGAATTTATCATTAGAAATGTCTCAAATATACGACGTTGGAAAAGCAAAGAACCTCTCCCAATGTACTTTGTCGACCAGGAACCAAATGAAGACAACAAAAAGGTTTACGACCTAAAACACATACTAGGTACTAAAATTATAGTAGAAGCTCCGAGAAAAAAAATTGAAATACCACAATGTATGCGGTGCCAAGAATATGGCCACACAAAACGGTATTGCAAAAAACCTTACTACTGTGTGAAATGTGGAGATGACCATCCGTCAAATGAATGTAATAAAGATAGAAAAACAGCAGCAACATGCGCTCTCTGCTCGGGACCTCACCCGAAAAACTACAAAGGCTGTAGAGTTTACCGCGACCTACAAAAGACCAGAAACAAACCGATCATAAATAAGTCCCAATTACAAGGAAATCAACACTATTCTCAGAGAAGAGAAAACACAAGCTATGCTGAAATAGTAAACCCTCGAGCAAATCATACAACCCAAAATAATAAAAACTTAGAACCCCAAGAACATCACCAATTTGAGAACAACAACCTTATGTCAACATTCCTAAACAAATTTGAACAAATGTTTAATCAACTGATGCAACAAAATACAATGATTATAAATCTAGTCACAAGCCTTGTAAACAAAAGAAATGGCTGATTCAATCAGAATAGCATTATGGAATGCCAATGGCTTGGCTCAACACCGTAACGAGGTAGAAATCTTCCTTAAACAACAGAAAATAGACATAATGCTCATAAGTGAAACACATTTCACCCAGAGAACCCATTTTAAAATCCACACCTATAAAATATACTATACAAACCATCCAGATGAAACAGCGCATGGGGGAGCTGCAATATTAATAAGCGAAAAAGTAAAGCACACCGAACTTGAAAAATTCAAAAAAGAACATTTACAGGCCACAAATATTAAAATACAAGACTCTCATGGCTCACTCTTCATTTCGGCAGTGTACTGCCCACCAAGACACAACATAAAGAAACACGATTTTGAAGAATACTTCAATACACTGGGGAATAGATTTATTACCGGGGGAGACTACAACTCAAAACATCCCCACTGGGGTGCGAGAACAACAAATCCTAAAGGAACTGAATTACGAAAAGAAATACTAGCTAAATAATATGATCATATAAGTACGGGAAAACCTACGTACTGGCCCACAGACACCAATAAACGGCCAGATCTGCTAGACTTCTTTATTGTTAAAGACATTTCACAAAATCACACTCACATCGAAGCCTCTTATGACCTAACATCAGATCACTCACCAGTCATCCTAACCGTGAGCTCAACACTAATAACTAAAGAGAAAAAACCTACACTATATAACAAAAACACCAATTGGAATACATTCCAAAAACACTTGAACGAAAACGTAAATCTTCAAATTCCACTTAAAACAGCGAATGACATAGATGAAGCAGTTGAGTATTTAACAACATGCATACAAAGAGCCTCGTGGTATTCGACTCCAGAAAATAAAAATAAGAACGAACACATCACCAACCCGCCCAAATATCTCCGTGATAAAATTGCCGAAAAAAGAAAAATAAGACGCAGATGGCAGCAAATACGTCACCCTGAAGATAAAAATAAACTGAATCACATTTCAAAGGAAATAAAAAAAATTAATACAAAAAATCAAGAACGACTCGTTTAACGAATACGTTAGAAGTTTGTCCGCACATCCCAAAAAAGAATACTCTCTATGGAGAGCAACAAAAAAAATAAAAAGACCGACACCACACATCTCACCAATAAAAAAAGAAGACGGAACTTGGGCAAGAGAAAATGAAGAAAAAACAGAAGTTTTAGCAAAACATTTATCCAATGTATTCGTACCTCATGAATCTACACTAACACCTGAAGAAGAAAACCACCTAGAAGAATACCTGACATCTCCCGCGCAACTTCCCCTCCAATTAGATTCTTCTCTCCTAATGAAGTGAAAAACGAGATAAAATACCTCAACAACAAAAAAATGTCCCGGATATGACCTCAAATATACAATGCAATAATAAGAATATTATACTTCCCAGTACAATGGAAGTACGCACAAATAATTCTTATCCAAAAACCTGGAAAACCAGCCCACGAAGCCTCATCGTACAGACCGATATCTCTGCTACCACAATTATCGAAACTGTTTGAAAAACTGCTGTTGACAAGGCTCAAAGATATAATAGACAATGAAAATCTAATTCCCTCCCATCAATTCGGATTTAGAGAGAAACATGCAACAATCCAACAAATACACAGGATAACAGATGAGATAGAAAACTGCCTTCAGTACCGCAAAATATGTGCTGCAGTTTTCATCGATATAAGCCAAGCATTCGACAGAGTCTGGCATCCTGGCTTATTATATAAAATTAAAAAAACACTACCACACCAATACTTCGTCCTTATTAAATCATACCTAGAAGATCGGTATTTTCAAGTAAACCGAGAAGGATGTAACTCTCAGCTATACAAAATCAGAGCTGGAGTACCCCAGGGTAGCGTACTCGGGCCAGTACTTTACCAGCTCTACACAGCCGACTTACCCCACACACAGAACGTCACAATAGCAACTTACGCTGACGACACGGCAATTATTGCGAAACATGAGGACCCCACTGAAGCATCTATGCTACTACAAGAATCACTCGATGAAATCCTAGGGCCAGAAAATGGAAAATAAAAATTAATGAAAGCAAATCGACATCACAAACACACAAACAAAAAGATAACATGCCCAAAAATTAAAATAAACAACGAACAACTGGACCCAAAGGACGAGGTAAAATACCTAGGAATGATTCTCGATAAAGGATTAGTATGGAAAAAACACCTAAAAAACAAAAGGAAACAACTAGACATGACAGTAAAGAAAATGTATTGGCTTCTAGGACGCAAATCGCAACTATCCATAGAAAATAAACTACTGATCTATAAAGCCATAATTATTCCAATTTGGACTTATGGAATACAACTATGGGGATGCACCAAGAAGTCCAATATAAACATAATCCAACGATTCCAAAACAAGACCTTACGTATGATCTTAAACGCCCCCTGGTATGTTCAATCATACAATACACAAGGATCTGAAAATAAAATACGTTCACGAACAAATAAAGATATACTCCTCCAAATACGAAGATAAGTTGTACGACCAGCCAAATGAACTAGCATTGAACCTCCTAAACAATGAGGACGACCCCAGACGCCTGAAAAGAACAAAACCCATAGACCTAAAATACCAATAAAATGACATAACAATTCTAAGTAATTTAAAAGAGGAAATTCTGCTGGGAATCAACCTCACACATGACATGTATGCATTATTACATCAAATTTGCTGGTTGGCCTAATCAGGCCAGTTGTAAATGTATTATAAATATGAACAAAAAAAAAATAAAAAAATATCTCACAATAATTGTTATATCATATTTATTTATTTAGCAAAAATTAGGCACTATTTATTTCATTAATAAAGAATTCATGTTTCAATATAATTTTTTATACTAGCGTGACTCGGTATAATTTTTTTTTAAATATTAATAACTCATGAACCCGTTGTAATTAATTATTCAATCAAAGAGCACAAATAGGCACGAATTTATAAGCTTCGATTTGTTATAAAAATAAATTTCAAATAATATATTTCACACTTCCACAAAAACAACTGTCAATATCTCTCATAATAATTATTATATCATATTCATTTATTTGGCACAAATTATTTCACTAATAAAAAATTCAAGTTTCAATATTATTTATTATACTTGCGTGACTCGGTATAAAATTTTTTAAACATTAATAACTCATAGACCAGTTGTAATAAATTATTGAAACCATGGGCACAAATTAAGCACAAATTATTTAAATAATGTAAGTCTTAATTTTTATTTTTATTATGCTGGCGTAAAGTTGCATAACATTTTTGTAAGTCTCTTATTTCGTAACCCTGTTATATTTCGAAAATAATTTTGTGGCACAAATTGGCACAAATTATTTATACTAATTCCATAATTTGTGCCTAACTTCGTTATGCCAACTTCACGCACTCTTCAAATAGACCGGGCGCCAAGAAACATTCCGTTTGAAAAAACCGGTGGATTCATTCTGATTGATGATTTAAGTTCAGAAAGACCTAAAGAATGAAATTCTGAATGTTGCCGGACAAAGTCAGTGGTCAATTTTTTTTATAATGGGTATAAGAATTATTGATGAAATCGCTGTAACGGTCAAGAAAACGATGTTTATTACTACTAAAAAGTTATTTCTGTAGGGTATGAAAATACAAACATCACGAATATTATAAAATACAAATTTAATATGGTAAAAAGCCGCGTGCCTGAGTGTTTGGCCGTGAATCTGAGGAACCGGGTTCGATCCCGACCGATGCCAAAAAGAAATATTTCGTATTTAAATGGCACTAAAGTTTCCCTTGTGGTGCTTTCTCCACACATAAATGAGTGCCCGTGAGGTGACACCTGGTAAACGCCTGCACGTTTGCCGAAAACGTCCGATGGTCGTTTTCTTTGTTTCCCTCTCCACAGCAGTTTACACGAGCACACAAGGGCAATATTGTACCTGACACGACTTAGACGTTTTAGTTATAAAAGTGTTTCCACATAATGTCAAACTAGATAGTGTGATAACTAATTTTGATTTCTGAGTTAACAAATTTAACTGCAAATTCTAAAGGTTGTTCCAGGAAAAGCAGATTGATGATACAATTTTCTTACATTTAAACAAGCCTGTGTTTCCAGATCATAGCCCATCGACCGCTTCCGTCCTTGAATTAGTAAAAAATTTCGCAGTTTATTAAGCTATATCTCTCAAACAATATGATCAAAAAAGTTATTTTTATTTTAATATTGGTCATGTATATATTTCTATAAACTGAGATGTTTTTTTAATAAAATGGGAAGCAATGTTTTGAAGCTGAATATGACATTTACTATTGCTTGATATAGAAAACACATACAAAAAGAGCTCTCTTTGATTGCATTTATCTCAAATTTGAGATGGTCAATCGATTTTTACCAATAAGAAAATATGTAAATATTATTGATCTGTACAATAACCAGCCACTGAGGGAGTAAGCCAGCTAAACTTAGTGCCGGTTTCAAGCCCGAGTAAATATTGACAGTTGGTGGTAGGAAAGGCATCCGATTGTAAAATCTTCGCCGAAACCAAAGAAGGAAGGTGTAGGATCGGAAAGTGGTATAAGTGCTAGGGTGTTCCTCGCAAGTGACATGCAGTTATAGCCTCGTCTGATCCCTGTGCCAAGTCGATTAGGACTACTCCGTCATGGACGGTCGGGGTTAGAGAAGCCAGTCCTCAGGATTAGAACTCTCAATCTCGGAAGTATGAGGAAGGGCAAAGAGAAGGAGGAAGGAGTGTGACGCAAAAGACTTGAGTGAGAAAGGACAGTGTGAAGAAGATATGTAGGACAGGAATGATTGGAGAAGAAGAGCAAGGAACAGCGACCTCGAAGAAGAAGAAGAAGAAGAAGAAGATAAAGTAGAACAAAAAGAAGAAGATACTACCTTAAAAAGATAAGTTTTGACAATCGTTATGAACACATTTAGAGAGAGATACAGTTTAAATCATTTTTTTACTACTGCAAGTCATTGTTCTGCAGTCTGAATTAAATACATTGTGCTAGGCCTAATTAAGGAGTCAGGCAGAGGAGGTTTTATCATTTTTGTCGGGTGTAACTTGTAATTTCATAATTCATACCCGAATTGGAGGAAGTACAGAGGCTCGAACAGTGGTTGTAATGATTTTTTCCATAAATATGTTTGAGCTGCAGCTCTTAAACAATGTGAAAATAAAGTATCAGAAGTACAAATAATTTTGGTTAAATTTAAATTGAACTCAATATTACGGGTAATCAACTTGTAGCATAATTCATCTGATATGATTTTTTGTTTGGCAAACAAATAAGTGTAGACTTCTTCAACCGGATGAAAGTGCATCGGAGTTTCTCGGTTAGTTCAAAAAGTAAAGAGAGCATCTTGAACAAATACTTGTGATGCAACTTACAGACATTGTTTTTTAGTTCCTACCCGGCTTGTCGTATCGCAACTAGGTAAAATATCATTATATTCATTTCATTTTATGCAATTGTTTGGAGATTGTAATAAATATTTCTATTTTAAATGTTGTTTATGTGACAATTTATTAAAAATTGAGGCATCTTGAAATCTTCCTTACTTAAATTTGTTAACTCAGCAAACAAAATAAGCTATCATATCTAGTTTGACGTTATGTGAAAATTCTTTTATAACTAAAACGTCTAAACCGTGTCGGGTACAATATGTCCCGCTGCAACACTTTGGAGCTGGTATAAACTGCTGCGGAGAGGGAAACAAAGAAAACTACCATCGGTCGTATCCGGCAACCGTGCAGGCATTTACCAGGCGTCACCTCACGGACACTTATTGATGTGAGGAGAGTGCACCACAAGGAAAACTTTAGTGCCATTTAAATACGAAATATTTATTTTTGACATTGGTGGACTCGAACCCGGTTCCACAGATTCGCGACCAAACACTCAGGCACGCAGCTTTTTACCATATTAAATTTGTATTTTATAATATTCGTGATGTTTGTAATTTCATACCCTACAGAAACAACTTTTTAGTAGTAATAAGCAACGCTTTCTTGGCTGTTACAGCGATTTTGTCAATAATTCTTATACCCTCTATACAAAAAAATTGACCAATTACTTTGTCTGGCAACATTCAGAATTTCATTCTTTAGGTCTTTCTGAACTTAAATCATCAATCAGAATGAATCCACCGGTTTTTTCAAACGGAATGTTTCTTGGTGCCTGCACTAAAATCGCACCCTAAATTAGCTACAAAAGTTTAGAGCTTGCAAACTTTTTTACAAATTATAATTTGTGTACACCAAATTTCAGCGCTGTGAACGCAAGTACACGTTGCTATAAGACAAAGTCTACGAATTTCACCAAATTTCGGGCTTTGAATGCGGCTTTACTAGGTATTTTGTGAATGGAGAGAAAATAAAAAGATAAAAGGAGTCGACGTCAATATAATGCTAGCATACTTTTTTGAAAAGGTAGATTATACAATTAAAGTATTTTTTTCTTGTTATTATAAATTATTTTGTAGACAAAAAATATAGAGGCTATCAATTTCCGGTCGTAGGTATTTCTAAGTACATGGAATTAATTTCCCTTTTGAAGCGTCAAAATATTAATTATAAACCCATAAAATCAAAAATTCTGACAATAGAAAATGTTCCAAATTTTCTAAATTTGGCACCTGATAATACGTTTTTCTAATGAATTCTGTGCATTAAAGGCCAAAGATATTCAAGATATAGGTTCTTTTTTAAATAAAATAAAGAATATATTGTAATGTGCAGTGCCCGCCGTCGCCGCTGCTGTCGCCGCCGCTGTCGCAGCCGCAGCGATGAGCGAGTGTATATTTTTAGCGATGATGCAATAGCACGGAGGGTCGTGTGTCGTCAACAGACTTTTCCGAACTCACTTAATCATTCGGGTGATGTAATGTATTGTGTTTGAGTTTTTATCTGGAATAGTGTCCTACAAATTTCTCGAATACAGATGTCGGAGTATATAAGCACTTTTAGCAAAGGCATTGAACAGTCTGATATAAATAAGCGTCGCGTATTGAATAGTTGATGATATAAACATATAGTCGACAAATGGTGAACATAAATACATATAGTTATATAAACAAATGAGTTATATACTGTTAAAATAAATAATCTTAGTGTTTCAGTGTTTTATAATATTCTTAGTCTTAATTAGTGTTTAATATTTGTTTAACCGTAGTGTTCGTTATATTTATCATGTTTTAATTATATTTAATATCTATTTATCATTATAATAAACTTTTATGTTAATTAATAATTGTCTAATTATACTTCATCCAAATAAATAAAAACGTTACATTTGGTGTCAGGTGTGGGGTTAATAAATTGTGAAGTGCAAATAAAAATAAATAAAATGGCGACTAAAGATTTAAACTAAGTGAATTAAAAGTAAGTGGGAGTGAGTGAGAGAGAACTGGAAGAGCTGGATTTGGAAACCACAGGAAAGAAGTCAAAGCTTCAAGAAAGACTGAGACAACCATTAATCGATGCTGATGAAAATCCTGATAATTACTTGTTCGATTCATTCGACTTTGGTAAGCTAGAACAAAAATTCGAACAAGAATTTGAGGAAAGTTCTGGAAAATCAGAATAAAGTTCCAGAACACTAAAAGTAGAATTGACAGAAACTTCTAGAACATTAAAACAAGAAATAACTGAAAATTCTATTACATTAGAACAAAAATTTGAGGAAAGTTCTAGAAAATCAGAAGAAGTTCCAGAACACTAAAAGAAGAATTATTGAAACAGTCTAGAACATAAGAAGAAAAATGAGTGGAAAATTCTAGAAAATTCCAGAATATTAAAAGAAAAATTAATGGAACATTCTAAAAGTTTACAACAAAAGTTAGAAGAAAATTCTAGCAGTTTAGAACGGAAATTAGAAGAGAGTTCTAAAAAAACTGAAGATGACTTGAAAAATTTAGAAGATAAGTATGACAAGCAGATCGAAGAATTACGAGAAAAGGTCACTAGAATTACATTGTCACCAATACGAAATTTTGATGTAGTGAAGGCAGATTTACGAGAAGAAAGAAAAGTAGTAAAACTTGATACTAGTACAACAATGCACATTAAAACGCAGGAATTTAATGGAAAATCTTCGTGTCCGAACTATTTAAAACAATTTGAAGCGGCTGCGAAAGCACATAACTGCACATCCAAAGAGAAAGCTCCAGCGTTGACTGTTTCGTTGCGTGCCATCGACATCCTACAAACGTTGAAGGAAGAAGAACAAGAGAACTACGGCCAACTAGTCAAGCGGTTGGACATGCAGTACGGCAATGCGCACCTGGAGCACCAGACGCAACTAAGGAACCGCTACCAGAGTTCAAAAGAAAGCCTTCAAGAATTTGAAGTCTACGTAGCTCGTTTGGTTCGTCTCGCACACCCTGCAGCTCCTGACAGCATTTTGGAGTGCTTGGCCGTTCAAGCATTCATCTTAGGAGTTCGAGACAGCGAAACGCAGCAAGCACTGCGATTGGCTCGCCCAAAAACATTAATTGACGCGCTCTCATATGCACTAGAACATGCACCAATCTCGTGTGCGAATTATTGATGCCGAGAGAAACGAAGACACGGAAGATCTAGAAGACAAAATGCGACGAATTGTAAATGAAGTGTTTGCCGGAAGAAAGAAACTCCTCTGTTGATATTGCGGTAAACTGGGTCATTCGCAGAGACTTTGCAGTAAAATGCAAAGAGAGACAGAATCGGTAAAAGAAGAAAATGAGTTGGAAAACTAAATCGGGTTGATGCAAAGAGGCAATCGTCGACCGGTAATCTAGTAGCCCCAGAATCCATCAGTTATGTTGCATCCCTTCATCATCAAGCCGGCAGCATCTTCGTAAATGGCTCTGTTGATAGAAGGCCACTGAAAATGTTATTGGATACGGGTGCAACAAAAACTATAATTAGACCCGACTTGGTAAGCGCCCGACGCCGAAGGCGGAGGAGTGTTACCTAAAAGCAACGTGTTTGAGGAAGTTGTGATAAAATTATAAGTATTTATCAATGATCAAGGGGTATTCGGTGAGATATTTTTTTGCAATTTTAATTAAATTTCTGAAGTATTTGTATTCAGCAGAGTTCTTATAATTATAAAATTACCTATAGATGACAGTAGTAGTTATGAATATGTTTAGCGTGAAGAGTGTGTTGGGGTGCGACTCCAGGCACCCAACTATTTTAATTTCGATCAGGGAAGGACTTTTAGATAACAATAATCGGTGTAGTTTCTACTCGATTTATTAACTATAATTTTTAATACAAAACATGAATTAAACAAATATTCGAATGCGAATTCTCGCAGAAGTCGGAGCTCTGGCAGCTTCTCGTAGGCTGCTCGGATCAGCTTCAACCGTGGGTCTGCAGGATGAACCCGGCTTCGGTCAACGGTGTGGTACTGATTCTTCAGCAGTATCAATCTTCGAAGGATGGATGGCTTCGGTCCTAACTGTGGAGCTGTCAGTCTAGAAGAGGAGGTCTGACTGGAATAAGTTCGTGGGAAAAGCTGAGGCTGCATCTAGGTCGCTCGCTGATCACTGAAGGTCGGCCTCCGGTCGATGGAGATGTGCACACCTTCAAGGCAGATCGAGACCGTGAAGACGGGCCCGGAGAAACTGGCGGTCATGTCGAACCTGCTCTGGCCTTGATGGCAGGCCCAACCGTGAAGTTCTTCCGTTGCCAGTGTCGGATCTGGCCCGAACTTCGTCCTCTTAAGTTAGTCGTGGTGAAGGTCGGTGGACCAAGACATGGTCCGCTTGAAAAAAGTCTAGTTCCGTAAACCTGTAAGCAGGCGGGAAAAAGAGAGTGACCGTCAGCTTATCCTGCTGTTACAGTC
Organism: Harpalus rubripes; assembly: GCA_963082715.1. NCBI lineage: Eukaryota > Metazoa > Arthropoda > Insecta > Coleoptera > Carabidae > Harpalus > Harpalus rubripes. The sequence goes on along the minus strand of OY720449.1, from coordinate 61,383,922 downwards.
GGGTTGATCGTTCGTCCCTCAGTTAAGAAACCGTGGGAGTCGTCACTCGGAGCGAAAACCGAGTAAAGATGTTGTGTACCGCATACTCTCTTATCTGAATCCACAGTAGCAAGTCTACTGACGAAGTAATAGAGTAAGATCCCAGGGCCCCCAGACGTAACTTATTTCTCAAAGATGAAATGTGTGGAATAGAGTAGTATTTCTATGTACATTGAACGCACGCATACCTGCTAAGTTGGGTAGACGGCCAATTTACAGGTACCAGGTGCGAAAGGTAAGTCAAAATTGGACTTAGTTCACTTAAATTCTGAAAGCTGATTTTTATGTATGGCTTATAGAATATCAGTACAAAATAATATTCAACACTCCCAGACACTTCCGGTCGGCCTTAACTTCCGACAGACGCTTTAAAGCTTACACCAAAATACATGAACTTTACTTATTTTCTGATGCTTGATTTTTATATATGTTACTTAGGGGACTATTTCAAACCTAAATTATGTGGTGCAAAATTTTCTATTATTTCTTCTGAATTTACATCTTTTTCTTCAAATAACTCCATATAAAATCTATGAAGATATGTTAGAAAGAAACAACGTCAACGACATTTTCTTGAATAAAAGCACACATTTCGTCAAAAGCAGCTTGATGATGTCGACGAACATCATGTCAATGAGTTTTAGTTTTTTTTTCTTTGATGATGCTTTATAAAAATAATCAAATTGGCAAGTTTTATGATAGTATATTTTTGAATGCATACAATTTTTAACTATATCAATCAATTCCGCGAAATTCTCGTCTTCTTCATCTACTTTGCTCAGAAAATCCCTTTTTTCAGATGAATGTAGAGACAGTCTTTTTGATCGATGTTTTTTTTGTTTTTTGTTTACAAAATATACAAATCTCTTTATTTTCATCTATTCTTACATTACTTTCAGAAGGGAAATCAACACATTCTACTAACTCTGATGTAACAGCTGGCTCAGGTATAAGACTAGTTGCGGGATTGAATATAGATGCTGTAGAAGGATCTTCATCTGTAGGTATAATTGCTAGAATTGATGTAGATGTTGTAGATGGACCTTCAACTACAGGAATAGTTGTTGCAATCGATGTAGATGCTGTAGATGAATCCTCGGTGATTTTCGTTGAATTTTCATCTGGGGAAGATTTTTTTGAAGTTTTCAATTTTGGCAAGTAATATTTTTTATTAACCCTGTGAACGACTTATAGAACTGTCTATGATAACCATTTTCAAATAATTCTACTGCTACTACTAAAACTCATTGGCATGATGTTCGTCGACATCATCAAGCTGCTTTTGACGAAATATGTGCTTTTATTCAAGAAAATTTCATCGAAAAAAGAAGTTGTTTCTTTCTAACATATCTTCATAGATATTATATGGAGTTATTTGAAGAAAAAGATGTAAATTCAGAAGAAATAATAGAAAATTTTGCACCACATAATTTAGAAAATAAAATACTGAAACGCGTGTATAGTGCCCTGCGCTCATACTCACAGCAGAATGTTTTTTTTGTGTCTGGGGGGATGTTTGGCCCTTAGCATTTATCTGGCTGTGTACATATAGGTTTGAAATAGTCCCCTAAGTAACATATATAAAAATCAAGCATCAGAAAATAAGTAAAGTTCATGTATTTTGGTGTGAGCTTTAAAGCGTCTGTCGGAAGTTAAGGCCGACCGGAAGTGTCTGGGAGTGTTGAATATTATTTTGTACTGATATTCTATAAGCCATACATAACAATCAGCTTCCAGAATTTAAGTGAACTAAGTCCAATTTTGACTTACCTTTCGCACCTGGTACCTGTTAATTGGCCGTCTACCCAACTTAGCAGGTATGCGTGCGTTCAATGTACACAGGAATACTATTCTATTCCACACATTTCATCTTTGAGAAAATAAGTTACGTCTGGGGGCCCTGGGATCTTGGACTATAACTTGATACACTCAACGCCATCTAGCGGGAACGCCGCGCGCTGGTCAGGCAATCGATAATCGTGACGTGTTTACTTCGCTCCTCGCAACGCGGAGGTATCTGCTGCTAGCGGCACTACTTGCTTGCAACCGATCAATAATATGCCACTTACGCGGTCAAGACTAGTTCCCGCGCCGATTGAGCATCAATTACATGGCTTCGTGTTCTTTGTGTTGGCGCGACGCAACAAGTGTAACGATAATAAGATTGACATTGACACAATGAGAAGACAAGGCACGTTCAGTTTTATATTTGCTGGTGTCGCAAAAGTATATAAAAGTTTTCTATACGTACTTTTTACTTACAACAGTATTTTTGGGGGTATTTTCTTCAATACTTTTAATAATTCTATCATTATTTTCACTGCCATTCCGTGAAAACGACATTTTCAAATTAAAACTATTATAGTGGGATTCTGAAACCAGCGTTAAATAACGTTCGGCGTTAAGTTCAGCGTTAAGTCGGTATTCTGAAACACTTACGTTAAAAGTAATATTTTCCGACGAAGCGATATTTACTCGTGATGGTATACATAATATTCATAACTGTCACTACTGGGCCGAAGAAAATCCACATGCTGCTGTCAGGAGTCATTTTCAGCACAGATTTTCACTAAATGTTTGGGCTGGGGTGGTAAACGGATCGTTACTGGGACCATACATACTTCCTAACAGAATGTCTGGGAATGATTATTTACAATTTTTGCAGAATAATTTGCCTGAATTATTAGAAGATATTCCTCTTAATGTACGTCAAAATGCATGGTTTATGCATGACGGTGCGCCGCCACATTTTGCTAGATTTTTATTTGTGGGGTAATTTTAAATCCCTCGTCTATGATAATCAAGAGGCACCTGAAACCCTTGAAGAATTACGGCAACGAGTTGAAAATTGTGCTGAAAGAATTAGACAAGAGAATGCAATTCATCGGGCTTGTTCAATTTCTTTAATTCAACGTGCTGCATTATGTGTAGCTGTTAATGGAATTATTTTGAACAGTTTTTGTAAAAATAAAGTAAATAATTTGATTTTTTTCATTACATACACATCTACCAAACTTAATTGGTGTGACAAAGCTTTACGTAATTGCATAAATTAATTTCATTGTTAAATTATTTTATGTAATAGTTATAACTAATTTCACTATTCCAAATATCCAGGGGTACAAAAAATGTTCTTCTTAAGTGAACTACCCTTAATTATAGGAATTTTGAAAAAAAAAATTTTGTTCCGTAATCAGTACATTAAGAACTATATGCCCTTCTAATATGTACCTGAAGTTATGGGACACCCTGTATATAGAAGATAAAAGACGATTAAAGTAACTAGTAGTATTTTACAAAAATAGATAATAAAAACACACGTATTAATTTACCTATAAAGAGTATACCTACAAGAATGGAGATTTGTGGAATTGTTTATAATATTATCAATAATATTAGCCTTAGCCAGTCTGCAGTTAGATGTTTATTTATTTTATTTATTTATTTTTTCTCTCCCAAAACAGGATACGTAAGTATCCCAAAAACATAAGAGAGGCAACAATGTGTACAAAATAAACAGGCAAGAATAGACAGATGGAAATACAGAGAATAAAAAATACAGAAGTTTACAAATATAAAAATGTGTGAAGTTTACAATTATAAAAATATAAGAAAAAATAAGTGAACTAATGTGTCGCTTAGTTTAACTCATTGTAGAGAACAGTTCTAAATTGAGTAAAGTTATGAAAGAAAATGTCAAGTTCACTGAAACATTTGTTTTCAATTTCATTATAGATAACACATAATCTTTTAATAGGGTTTTTTAATTCATAATTGTTACGTATGACAGGAATGTAAAAAGTATTACTGGAACGGGAATGCAAACGTGGTATGGAAAAATGAATTTGACTTAAAGCGAAATTATCATCAACCAGATAATTTAGTAGTTTATGAAGGTACAGGCATGAATATATCCTACGTCTGTCCTCAAGTGTATACATGTCAAATGTATGTAAAGCACCAGAATAACTGTATGTTAAAGCATTAAATGAAGGTGAAATTTTAGGAGTGCAATATCTGACAAACTTCCGCTGTACCCACTCAATTCGCTTACTAAAGTTATCATATATTGGGTTCCAGACAATGAGGCAGTATTCGAGCTTAGACCTTACAAAACAGTTGTACAGAGAAATAAGAGTTTTTGGATTGTTGAAACAATGTGAATTTCGAATAATGAAACCTAAATTTCTGTAAGCACTATTAATAATATAGTCATAATTCGGACCAAAATGTAATTTAGGGTCGAACAAAACTCCTAAATCTTTATGCAGTTCAACACGGTTGAGACAGTTACTACCCATCCGGTAGGAAAAAGAAGAAATACTACGTTTCATTGAGAATGACATGATCTTACATTTTTTGATATTAAAATATAAATGTGAGAAGAAGACCAAGTCAGAAGATTATCAATATCAGACTGCAGTAGACAGTGATCCGCATATGAATTGATAGTTTTAAATAGCTTCAGATCATCAGCGTATAACAATGAGTTGGAGTATTGTAAGCAACGTGTAATATCATTGATAAATAGATTAAATAAAAGCGGCCCTAGGTTAGATCCCTGCGGCACATCTGAACAGGGACTGAAAAAGTCAGATTTAAAGTTGTGATATTGTACAAAAAGTTTGCGATGTGAAATGTATGAACGTATCAAGCACAATAGATCAGGAGAAAAATTAAACTGATGCTGCAATTTGAATAATAAGACATCATGATTTACAGTGTCAAACGCTTTTGAAAAATCAGTGTAAACATATCAATCTGTGAGTTGTCAGAAAACTGATCAGTAGTGAATGCAGTAAAGTTGGTTATATTAGTAACAGTTGATTTACATTTAATGAAGCCATGTTGCTCGGGTATAATTTTGTCAGAAACAAAGTGGTATATCCATTTATATAAGATTTTTTCAAAACACTTAGAAATATTAGAAATAGTGGATATTGGTCTGTAATTAGACATATCGCAGGCATCACCAGATTTGAAAATAGGACAAATTAAAGAAGTTTTAAGGGAATCAGGGAATGTGTTCACGCGTAAAATTATGTTAAATAAAGTGTGTAACGGTTTTGCAAAGATTTCGCAACACCCTTTAAGTATATAGGAAGGGAGATTATCAGGACCAGGGGAAGAAGAAACTTTAAGGGATTTTATAGCTAAAATAATATCATTTTCGGAGATATTAACTATAGATAGACAATCATTCGAACAATCAGACCGGAAAATATTTGAAAAATCGGTAACATTTTCTTGGCAATGAACACTGACAAAATAGTCTGCAAAGCCTGGGACAATTGACTTAGTATTATTATATTCCCTGTCACCGCAAGACATACTTCCAGGAATGCGTGTAGTATTTTTCTTGCTATTTATAAATGACCAAATTTTTTTAGGTTCACTAGACAATCGAGCTTCAGTATCTCGAATATAGTTTTTATAAGCACACTTAATATCAGCTTTAATTTTAGTTCGTAGAAATTTAAATTTATCATAAAAATTGAAATCATTAGTAGTTTTGTATAGTTTGTGATATTTGGCTTTTAGTTTTAAGTCAGAGATAATTTGTCTAGTGAACCAAGGAGGAAATTTGGGAGTTTTCCTACGTGTTAGTGGAACGCATTGCCTGAAATTATTATCCAATAAACAATAGAATTTTGAAAAAGCATCATTGACATCATTATATTCTTTCAATATATCCCGTTAGTATTATGAAGAAGACTGTACATTAAATCAAAATTAGCATGTCGAAAGTTAAATGAAGGACTATCATTGATAGTTGAGTTGGAGGGGGTAGGATCGATAGTAGTATGGACAAATAAAGGGGGATAAAGGGGATCCTCACGCGATAATACGAAATCACTACGCATTACATTACAATTAAAATTACACAAAACTACATCGAGGAGACGAGAGTCACAGTTCAGGATATTATTGACTTGTTTTATATTAAGAAAGTTACAAAAATTTTGAAATCTAGTGATGAGAGTGTTACTAAAACCATATGAAAAATGATCAACAAGTTTACTAATATTAAGATCTCCACCTAGAGCAAAGTTAGACTGCATTAACCATTGGTGGGCCTCAAAACATTCACAGATCATATCATGTTGTTCAAAAGAAACTGGAAGGGGCAAGTAGACAACAGCGAGAATCAAATTTATGTTACAACTCACACTAATACGGACATATATCACATCAGCAAGAGAATTAGGATTTAAATTCAGTTTAATAACTGAAGAATTAAATTTAGAACTGACAGCACATAGTACTCCACCACCAATAGTTTTGTTAGATTTGGAGGTGTCACGGTCTTGTCTGTATAAAACATATTTAGATGGATCAAAAATTTCATTGTTATATACTGAGTCTCTAAGCCATGTTTCAGATAAAGCAATAACATCAAAGTTACTTAAGAGAGAATGATGATATATCATCCAACTTGGTATTCAAACCTCAAGAATTTTGGTAATAAATATTCATATCTGAGTCCAATGTAAACATACAAAATTGAAATAATACAGAGATCAAATGTGAACGCACAGAAATATGCCGACAACTGCAAATTAGTATAAGAAATTAAAGTAAACGATACAAGGTTGTGAATAAATAAATTTAAATATTTACAGAATACAGACATATGTTTGAGCTGCTCCATTTGACAGTTAGAAATACAATGAAAGAATTGCATAAGACAAATAAAAAAAACAGACTAAATCATTAATTACAAGGTACATATTACAGTGTGTCAACATTAGTGAATAAATCAGCTTTTTTAGTAACATCATCACTTTTGTAATAGATGGTCCCGCCAATTGTCCAAACATTCTTCAAACCAAATTTACTTGACAATGATCTAACTAAGGTATGGCGTTTTTTAGTTAAATCCTCTTTGATAATGATTTTAGTTCCTTTTAGTTTATTTCTCGACTTCAACACCCGATCCCGGACTTTATAACAAGTAAATTTCACAATGATTGGCCGGGGACGCACATGCGAGGGAGGAATTGTAGACCCACTATTTGAAACTGTGTTAGTTTTGCGCAATATACCGACACGGTGACAACGATCAATGACTTCAGGTAAAATATTTAGAGATAATGATGACATAAACATTGCACAGACCTTCTCTTCAACTTTTTCCATTGGCTGTTCAGGAACACCGAAGACTCTGATACAGTTGCGCCGAGAATATTGCTCGAGCCGGTCAATTTTTCGATGAAGATCATCATTTTCGCTACGTAGATCTTTGATTAGGCCTTCGTAGTGAGATTTTTGTTCCTCAAGACGTTGATCAACACGTTGGAAAACTAGATCAACTAGTTTATTGAGAAATGTGTCGTCACTAAGGATGTTGTTGATGGCCTCTTGGACTTGATTGGCAGTATTTCTCGTCATGATGATAATTAGTGCAGGTAAATAAAGATTTACACTAAATTAAATGAATATTCAAAACTGAAAAATGTAAATGGCGGAGCAGCAAAAGAAACACGTCTACTCGCGCCAGGACATTGAACAGAACTGTTAGAAGATTTATGAAAGAAGTTACTTGGTAATGGAAATTTAAGCACCTACTGACTTTACGAATAAGATTTCCAATAACTGGCGAAGAAGAAAATAGTTTAAAATATTTGTTCTATTTATAAACATTTACTAATTTTATTATAGGCACCAGTAATCAATTACTTTTCTAATACATCAATAATTTTCTGTATTTTTTTCTATGTTACATTGTTATAATCAGTATAGGTATTCTTTGTTGTACTTAAACACAATTTTGTTTGTTATAATCAGAATTTCTTCATAGAATTAATAATCAAATATAACTTTCGTGGAAGGTATTTTTTGTGGTAATACTCGTACAACATAAAAAGCAAAATACATTATGTTCTTGAAACCAACACAAAATTACTTTTATTCACTTCACTTTTTAGTACTAATATACATCTGTCATTTTCTATGATGTTAGGTACATTATTGTAATGAATTCTAAGTTTTCATACTCTTGCGGACTTGTTTGTAATTTCAACACTGTAATGCTAAAAAAAATGTATTATAAGGTTATTTTAACAATAAATTACTTATAAATAATAAACAATTATATATAACATGAATAACTATACTCACTGTTAATAAAATATACTTCTTACAAGTACATATAATAGTACCCGAAAAATATCAGGGCTATTTAGACCATAAAACTCACAGACAACTCGCCGTTTTTCCTGTTAACGCTTCAATATGTCCAGCGTGAATTAACGCCGACTAGCAGCGTTAATCTTTAATCTTTAATTATCTGTCAAAAAGTGTTTGTTACTTAGCAACTTAGTGATATAAGTGGTAATTGTCTTAGAATAATTATCAGTGTAAGTGTGTTTTGATTGGTTACTTTCGCACACGTGATCAGAAATACAGACATTCATTTGGATAATTTTTTAACCAAAATTTTTTCGTCGATATGTACCTGGATTTGCTAACATAGCCAAGCCACTGACAAGGCTTACAATGGACTGTAAAGTTGCGTTGAAAGAAATGAAACATGCTTTGACAAGCGCACCTGTCCTGAGTTATCTTTTACCAGAAGGAGAGTTCATACTAGACACAGATGCCAGCAACATGGGAATTGGTGGCGTTCTTTCCCAGATACAAGACGGACATGAGAAGGTTATTGCCTATTTTAGTAAAACTTTGTCAAAACTAGAAAGGAATTATTGTGTTACCAGAAAAGAACTCTTCGCAGTCGTAAAATCCGTGGAACATTTCTACGAATATTTGTATGGAAGGAAATTTTTGATTAGAACTAACCATGCTGCATTAAAATGGCTGCTACAATTCAAGAATCCCGCAGGTCAGGTGGCTAGATGGATTGAAAGACTACAGGAATACGATTTCATAATCGAGCATAGGACAGGTACCAGCCATCGTAATGCCGACGCATTGTCCAGAAGAACATGCCAAGATGAATGCAAGCATTGTAGTCGACTAGAAGAGAAATTTTCTATCGTAGCCAGGACAACAGTAGTTGACGATAATTAGCAGCCCGGTGGACTACGCGAAGACCAAGAAAAAGACACGACTTTTAAAATTATACTGGAATGAAAGCAGAGGAGAGCAAACCAGTATGGAAAGATGTTGCACCGCACTCACCGAGTGTAAAATCGTACTGGGCGGAATGGGACTCCATGGTGATTGAGGATGGCCTGTTAAAGCGTGTGGTAGAAAATGCTAAAGGAACTGAGAAGAGAACTCAGTTAGTTATTCCTAAGAGTAGAGTACCAGACGTGTTGAAAGAAATCCATGACGGATATGGAAGCCATTTTGGAGTCATCAAAACGCTAAAAAGATTGCACCAGCGGTTTTACTGAGTTAACTTCACGGAAGATAAAGATTGGTGCAAGAAATGTGTGGTTTGCGCTGGAAGCAACGCTCCGCATAAACGACGAAAGGCTCCAATGCGTCAATACAGCGTTGGCAGTCCATTTCAGCGTATTGCGATTGATGGGACCGGACCATTCCCAGAAAGTGACGAAGGAAGTAAATACATCGTGGTTGTCATGGACTACTTAACCCAGTGGGTTAAAGCGTAACCATCACTCAACCAGGAAGCCACCACGGTCGCTGAAACTTTAGTTAAAGAATGTATATGCCGATTCGGAGTACCACGTGAACTCCACGCCTACCAGGTAAGAAGTTTTGAGTCTGCCGTTTTCCAAAATGTCTGTAAGATATTAGGAATTAATAAAACTAGAACAACTGCATTACATCCGCAGTCTGATGGCATGATTGAACGAGTGAACTGAACGATTAACCGATATTTGTCAAAGGTAGTCTCCAACCACCAAAGAGACTGGGACCGACATCTCTATCTGTTTCTGATGGCTAATCGTTTATCCGTGCATGAAACAACAGGGCAAACTCCTTACAACAACTTATTCGGGCGTGAGTTGTGCTTACCATGCGACTTGGTGTTCGGCAGTAAACCTGGAGAAGATCTGGTCGGGGAAAAGAATGGATGACATTCATGAACAAGTCCGTACGAACATTCAAGCGACCAAATGAAGGACCGGTATGACATCAAAGTCGAAAATAGTGTATATCAACCTGGGGATTTAGTGTGGCTTTACAACCCACAAAGACGTGGCGGTTTATTACCAAAGCTGCAAAAGAATTGAGAAGGCCTCTATGAGGTAGTCAAAAGGATAAACCACGTGGTATACAGAATTAAGAAACAACCTATCGGGAAGCCAAGAATAATACAATTTAATCGGCTAGCCCTTTTTGCCGCAGACAACCACGAAAACCATACTGGAGCAACGGGTCGTCGGATCATAGCACAAGAACCAACTTTTGAAGACTTCATGGAGAACTATTCCTTTGGCCGCAAGGCGCGCTTCGGCGTGACGAAAGAAGAACACCGAGATCTATTCACCGTGTTTTCAGATTATTCGCTCGGTCACTGCGTATCAGAAGACTTAAAGATGTCCCGCGGCTTAGCTTCAGTCTCTAAGGCGAAATTTGGTTGACTACAAGAACTGGCCAACCAACGTCTCACTGTTGGAAAAACGCTACGCCTGAGGGATAGCAATGTAGACCATCAGCGGTACATCTATTACCTGGTTACAAAACCACGCTCTACCAGAAGCAATCGTATCGTAACCTGTGGAACTCGCTGTGCGATTTGACGGACCATCTGCTTAAAAATGATATTTTTGAAGCTAGCTGTACGGAAGTTAGGCTGTTGTCTAGATGGTTTAGATTGGAGGATTCTTATGAACATGAAAGAAATCCTTTTCCGTTTTACCGGCGTTCAAATTCTCGTTTGCAGCTTTAACATAATGAAGATTTCTTCAAAACTTGGAAATGCACCTAGGGTAATACATGCAGACTTCGTCATCACGAACTGTTCCGGGACGAAACAGTTTTAAGGAGGGGGCAATCTAATGTGCAGTGCCCGCCGTCGCCGCTGCTGCCTTTGCCGCTGTCGCAGCCGCGCCGCAGCAATGAGCGAGTGTCTATTTTTAGCGATGACGCAATAGCACGGAGGGTCGTGTGTTGTCAACAGACTTGTCCAAACCTGCTTAATTACTCGGGTGGTGTAATCTCTTGTGTTTGAGTTTTTATCTGGAATAGTGTTCTAGAAATTTGTCGAATACAAATGTCGGAGTATATAAGCACTGTTAGCGAAGGCATTGGACAGTCTGATATAAAAAGCGTCGCGTATTGAATAGTTGGTGATATAAACAGATAGTCGACAAGTGGTGAACATAAATACATATAGTTATATAAATAAATAAGTGAGCTATATACTGTTAAAATAAATAATCTTACAGCCGTATTCATAGTGCACCCGTTCAAGTTTAAACCAGTTCTATCTCAAGTCTGTTTTGGACCGATGCAAACAGTTATTCATAGAAGCAGTTAAGCGCCAGTACAGGTTTAAACCTCGACTAAAATTTAGACCTGCTCGCATCCTAGTTTATCGCGAGTCTAACTCAGTTGACAGCAGTAGTATGACAATATAATTTGTGTATTTAATGCAAATTGTTATTTAATGGTAAGTAATATAAATATTTTCAAAATTCATATTAGGTAATGTTTATAATATTACTATGTCATAAATATACATATTAATCATATTATATTACTTAATTTTTAGCAAGTTCATAATAGATTAATGGTTAATGATCTTCAAGAAATTTTTGATCACGTTAATGATACATGAACATAGTGGAACATCGCTGAAGAAACCAGAGGGTTTATCATACCTATTCATTTAGAAATTAAATTTTATCAAAAAGAAAAATTTATGTGTTAGTTTTCTAGGAAATATTCAGTTGTTCATTTTATAAAAACTATAAAATGATTTCAATTTGCATTCAAGAAACAAAATCTGCAGAATTTAAAAGATAGAATAAAAGCGTTATTAGAAAATGAAACTAACAATAAAGACTCACCAGTTTCAGTCGATGTGAAAGTTTTGAGCACTGTCCTGTATAAGATATCTTTGTAAAGGGAATTATTAAAGTAAATCTGGTAATAAATAATTTATAAATAAAATATGATATGTTACCGCAATCAATAAACAACGCATAATAATTAACTGTATGTATTTCGTAGCTATAAAAGCTAGTAAAAAGTTCCCAGTGTAGTTTTAGCTATAAGGAATCAGTGCCGATCAAAAAATTTAAAATTGTTATCACTACGCATGAGCGGAACAATGTATGACCATAGCCGGCCAGATAGAATGGTTTAAGATCGATTTATTAAGATCAAGTTTAAACCAGGTCTAAATATGACTATGAATAACCAGTTTTAGACCTGGTTTAAACCAGGACTACGTAGACCTGGTTTAAAACTAGTTTATCTGTTTTACTATGAATACGGTTGTTAGTCTTTAAGTGTTTTATACCATTCTTAGTCTAAATTAGTGTTTCATATTTGTTTAATCGTAGTGTTCGTTATATTTATCGTCTTTTAATTATATTTCATATCTATTTATCGTTATAATAAACTTTTATTTTAATTAATAATAATTGTCTAACATTTACACTTCACCCAAATAAATAAAAACGTTACAAAATATTAACTGTCACTTTAGAATGAAATCGAATTTATTATTATTATTATTATTATTATTATTATTATTATTATTATTATTATTATCAATATCTTCGTAGCCATTCCAAAAAAATTACTGAATAATTGGAACTCCCAGATTCCAACAGTTAAACTCGACATTTGGCCTGATTCTCGTGACACTTGTTTATAAAACAATATTGTATATGAAACAATTATTGTTTTCAATACAATAAATTATAATATTGAAATTCACGTGAACATTGATTCTGAAACTATATTGTATACAAAACAATAATGGAATTGTCAAAAATTTATTGTAAACTATACAATTTTTGATATTCAGATGACCAAAATTACATTGTATGGAAAACAATAATTGTTTTCTAATATTGTAATATGAACAAGGATCTCAGCTACGTGTTACGAAAACAATAAATTTTAAAATATTTAATTTGTGAATAATGATTAATACAAATTTAATTATGCTAATTAATGATATTATTAACGCCGGAAAGAGCAATTATGAAATTTTGAAATAAAATATAGCCAATATGCAATCTACACTAATGAATTATTTAAGACCTAATTAAAAAATATTTAAAGAGTAAAAATGATTATTCTAGTGAAAAACAACTTATGGAAACATAAAGGTTCATCTTTGCTGAATTAACCAAATCCAGATCTGTTCTTATAACAATAAAACTATCTTATTGAACTGTCTATTCTTTATTCACTTATAAATATTACATTTATTCATCAAAGAAGTTTTTTAAGTTATTGGTGTTAAACAGTTAATTTTTCGTAAACTAGTTATTAGTTACCAGATGCTTACATCTAGTAAAAATGTAATTAATGATTACATTTTTAATTTCAACAAATTTCTACTTTATGATGATCAACAGATAGACGTAAATGTATTTTTTCAGCGGATTTTGAAAATAAGAATATATTTGTCGTTAATACTAATATTAGTTTTTAAGATTCATGAATATACATACACTATTATTCACGAAAGATGACTATTCATGGTCATTTGTTCGAAGAAAAAATAAACAGCATTTTATAGCAGTAGCTTAGCAACATTTTGTATTAGAAAGAGAAAGATTATTTGACCTATGTCTATTTAATTGACAGATATACGTAAATAGTGACATTACTTCCTAACACACTATAAACAATAATGACATATGTCGTAGAATTACAGATACCAAATTATGTACTACACTGCCCTCTGTGCTAATATTTATCCAGTGACGTTGACGTTTAAATTAAATTATTATTCCTTGGTTTATAAGTTAAGTCTGTGTTTTTTATATTTTGCAAAAACATAACTGAAGAACATAAATCTTTCAGAAAAGCATTATTTAGAAAGAAACATGATTTTCAAATGAATTACTATTAGTTTTTCAGTTAAAATGTGTCCATAATTATTTCATGTTGCACTCCTATAAATACGAAATGCAATGAAGTTATCTGCAAGTAATATTATATCAGACGGCTCAAAAATGACCTTGAATAGTCATTTTTCGTGAATGATAGTTTACATATGTATGTATCTCAAGAATTTAATAATATAATAGGTAGTTAGGACTAGTTATTCTGGTTTATACAGCCATGGTTAATTTAATCAAACTGTTATAATTAACTATTTCATCAATCATTTACTCGTATATGCCGTTTGCCAGTATGCTTTTCGTCTTTGAACGGTCCATCTCCACAAGAATCTTCTATTTCTTGTCATAGGTACCTAAAACATATTCTGAAGTTAAAGTTGTTGTTATTGTACCGGGTTTTAAATATTCTTATACATAATCTGCGTCTTTCATACGATCTTCTTTATTTAATGTATGCGAAGATATACAACCACCACTAATAATAAATATAATATACTTTTGGATTTAGGAAATGTCACTTATGTCAAAAATTAAATAAATGTCAAATAAGGAAACTGACTAACTTCATACTTGTATACATTACAATACAATAAATTTCATAGAGACCGTTTACAAGGGAGTCACGTGACTACGAATTTTATACAATATCTTAAACTACATTGTTTTCAATATTGTATACGAAACAATATTGTTTCGTAAAAAAGTGTCACAAGAATCAAGCTGATTGTCTACGTAGAATATCCTTTATCTTACTTGCTGATAACGGAGCTGACATTCAGACCTTCAAGCAGGGATGATAGTACTATACTAGTGTTGCAGAGGGATATATTGAAGAAAGTGTTTCAAATAAGATCAATATATAAAGAATTTTTAATGGTACAAAATCATCGCCATCGACGATTTCTTCATTAATAAAGGAAACTGTAACTCCATATAAAGCTCAGCAGAGTACATTGTTGTCCCCTGAACCACAGTCATCTTCTGTTAATACTAATATAAGTGCTGCTTTTTTTGGCATTTAATTAACTGTATTTACTGATAAGAATAAATAAATATTATGTTGCTATGCATTAATGGTTGTTCTGGTGTAAAGTACTGCTTTACTAAACGATTTTGAATGTATCAATACAGATATTTATTATACAAAATGCGAAAGAGAATATGTATATGTGAATAGATAATATAGATATGGATGAGAAAGAGGCAAACCCTCAAATTTTAAATAAATTTTAAACCAACAAAACTTATTAGTAGAGTCAATAAAGGTTTTTACTTTTAAACCCACAAGAACAGATCCAATTTTAATGATGTTTTTTTTAAATGTTTGTTATATTCAATTATTCAAAATCAGAAACATTTCAGCTGGGGCGCTCAATTATTTAGACAGGATGTACGGATTTTTAAAGCCACCACTGGGGTCTCGGGAACTATAAGAGATAGAATTTTAGTTATATGGAACATGTGGTGCGCCTTTGGGAGGCCATTTTAGATGTGCTTTTATTTTGCCAAAAATTCTCATAGGTTTCTAGTTAATGTGGGTCGATTTTTTTTATTTTGAAATTATTTCTAAACTATCAGTAATCGACAAAAATGTTCCAAATAGAAAAGTTAAATAGTTTATTGTCTATACAGTGGTGTATGAAAATAATTTTCCTATCGGCAAATTTTTGAGATAAAACACAAAATTACATTTTTTTGTAAATGGAAGCCATATTTGATTATTACTTTAAGAAAATACATCTTTATTATTTCTTTCCATTAGTATAAAGGTTATAGTATTTTAATTATGTTTCACCCTTCAAACCTTAGTTTTTTCGCAATTATTTTAAAAAATATTGTATTGCTAAGTAATATAAAATATAATGGAATAAAATGTTTTTTAAGTATGTACTTTCTATCTTTATGTGCAACTATAGGCTTACCGTTCCAAAATCGGAACACCCCAATACTCAGATCTGGGTACAAAATTTTTTTTCTTTCATAATATGCTTAAGATTGGTGTAATAAAGTCGAGTCAATGAAGCGGAAAAAACATTTAATCTTTTAAACCATAAATAACAGATCCGATTTTAATGAAGTTATTTCTAAATGTTTATTATATTCATTTATTCAAAATTATTTACATAGGATGTCCGGATTTCGAAGGACACTATTGGGATCTCGGGAACTATAAGAGATACGACTTCAGTTATATGGGACACCTGGTGCGACTTTGGGAGGCCATCTTAGATGTACTTTTGCCAAAAAATCTCGTAGGTTACCAGATAATGGCGGAATACTGAATTTGGTCGTTTTTCATTTTGAAATTATGTCTATAGTATCAGTAATCGAGAAAAATCTTTCAAATAGAAAAGTTAGATAATTTTATTGTCTACCCAGTGGTGTACAAAAATAATTTTTCTATCGCAAATTTTCGAGATAGAACACAAACTATTTTTTTAAATTTGATTATTTTTTAAGAAAATATTTTTTTATCTTTCGATTGTTATAAAGATTATTGTTAGTGTTCAAATAATGGCGCTATGCCGATGATATAATGAGCAGAACAAAAAACAATATCGAAGAGTCTTTTGCTAGGCTGGACCAAGCAAGACAGAATAGTGGTCTCCTAAAAAATGAAACTAAAACCGTTTAATATATGCTTCTCCATAGAAGTGAAGCATACCGAAACCAACGAAATATCCATTTTATATATATATATATATATATATATATATATATATATATATATATATTTAGATTAATCTTTACACAATAAAATTATCTAACTTTTCTATTTGGAGCATTTTTCTCGATTACTGATGCTTTAGAAATAATTTCAAAATGAAAAAATCGACCAAACTCAATATTTCGTCATTATCTAGTAACCTATGACAATTTTTGACAAAACAGAAGCACATCTAAGATGTCTCCCCAAAGGCATACCACATGTCCCATATAACTAAAGTCGTATCTCTTATAGTTCTCAAGTTTCCAATGGTGTCCTCCGAAATCCGGACATCCTATATAAATATATGAGCGCCTCAGCTTGAATGTTTCGATTTTGAATAAATGAATATAACAAACATTTAAAAATACATTAATTAAAATCGGATTTGTTTTTGAGGGTTTAGAAGAATTACTGTTCTTTTCGCTTCATTGACTCGACTATATTAGACCAATATTAAGCATATTATGGAAGAAGAAAAAAATTTTTGTACTCAGATCTGAGTATTGGAGTTTTCCGATATCGGAACGGTAAGCATATAGTTGTACATAAAGATAGAAAGTAAAAACCATTTTATTCCATTATTTTTATATTACTTAGCAATACAATATTATAAAAAAATGTGACTAATCTAAGGTTTGAAGGGTAAATCATATTTAAAATACAATAAACTTTATACTAATCGAAAGAAATAAAAAATAAGTTTTTTCTTAAAGTTATAATCAAATATGATTTCTATTCAAAAAAATGTAATTTTGTGGTATATCTCGAAAATTTGCCGATAGTAAAATTATTTTCGTACACCACTGGATAGACAATAAAATTATCTAATTTTTTATTAGAAACATTTTTTCTCAATAACTGATAGTTTAGGAATAATTTGAAAATGAAAAAAATCAACCTACTTCAGTACTCCCCCATTATCTAGTAACCTATGAGAATTTTTGGCAAAACAAAAGCACATCTACGATAGACTCCCAAAGGCGCACCACAAGTCCCATATAACTGAAATCGTAGCTCTTATAGTTCCCGAGACCCAAATGGTGGCTATTAAACTCCGGACATTCTGTATAAATAATTGAGCGCCCCAGCTGAAAAGTTTCTGATTTTGAACAATTGAATATAACAAACATTTAAAAAAACATCAAGATCGGATCTGTTTCACTGGGTTTAGAAGTTTTAACGATTTTCCGCTTCGTTGACTCGACTATAAAAGGTAAAATCAACATTTATGTAAGATTCGCTTATCGATTGCGCGCCAGCGGTCTAAAAGCGACTATTCGAAGCATAAACATATGAACATTCCCCGTCCCCTGAACCGCCTACCATTAGTTATCTTGTGACTACAGTGTCATGCGGATCTGAATGTGATCAGGTCCATGAGTAGAAGCAAACAGTTTGTTGTAATAAAAGGTGAGTGATAAAAGTATTTTTAATTATTGTATTGATATAGCGTAGTGGGAATCACCATATGCTTGATTGATATGTTGCACACTGCTGTTTGTGTATTTGATATGCTTAGTATATGTGAGATAAACATTTGTATATTTATTTATGGCCGCAAACATATGCAGTAGTCCCCTAATTATCAGAAGGGTTGTCTGAGACAACTCTGGGTCCATAGAGCCATTTCCTTTGAGGGAGTGAGAAACACCAAATGAGAGACTGAGATACACGTGCACGTTTGGGTCGTAAAGGATAAACCTGTGGTTTATCATGTTAGGTCCAGGACCTACGTGTGATCGTAAGCTGAGCTCTTATAATAGGATTGAAAGGTCGAGCTTTGGGTGCTCAAAATGTCTGGGCTATGTATAGGTGGCTACGGTACCGTTAGTGACCCAGAAGTGACTATTCACGAAAGCCGTATTCCAGCAAATCGTCTCTGCATTTGATGCATAGCCTTGCGGATAGGGGTACCGAAACCCACGAGGTGTCAGGTCGTATTTAATATGCAGGGCGCCTGCTCAAATCTGGGACTTTGGAATTACCTTATTCCTGCCACACTCCTGTCTATCTAATTAGATGATAATGCACGCCTATGATAAATATTGTAAATTAGAATGACAATGTGTATCTCACATGGGGAAACGCGTCCGAAAGGACTATTTCGGTACTGACGAATTTGGGTGTGTGGAAGAGGACGCTGGTAATAGGTCAA
Source organism: Harpalus rubripes (assembly GCA_963082715.1). NCBI lineage: Eukaryota > Metazoa > Arthropoda > Insecta > Coleoptera > Carabidae > Harpalus > Harpalus rubripes. The sequence continues at coordinate 61,365,051 of OY720449.1, read as the reverse complement.
AAAGAATGTGAATTGCATATATTTGATTAATGCATGTATTACCGCCCATATATTCTTGATAAGAAATAGTTCTATAGTAATTAGCCCAGATTCACATGCAATAAACAGTATTAGTCCTTACTATAAAGAAGAAGATTATAATATATTACAGTATGTTTATAATATCATATCTCTATTCTATATTCTAGTTAAACTATAATTTCCCAAAAAGGCCGAAAAAAGTCCATCCTCAAAACTACATATAGAAAAAAAAGGGAAGAAAAAGTTCTCCAAAAAACTACAAATAAGGAAGACGGCATACATTCCATCCATCGCAGGAAATAGAAAAAACGATTAAAGAACCCACCGAAGATCTCCAGTCTCAACATGAACAACAAGAGGTTCAAGGACAATCTCCAAGAAATCTATGGGCTAAGTAAAAATTTGTTATAGTATGGAGGAGAAGGCGAGGTGTCCGTTGACCTCTTATTTTTCATGTTGGGGCCTTGTGGGCAAACATACCCTACATAGGGTTTAAAAAAAAATTTCATTAGTATAAAAATGTAACAATAGGTAAGCAACCTGTCATAATTTATATTAAAAAAATTAACAATGTATATGTATCTAGATAACAAAAAACAAAAATGCTGAAGATGAAGGCCATTGGGCCTACGAAACGTCCAAAGTCAATAAAATATTAAAAAACAGTATTTTAAACATAAATCCCTTCCCAAAAAGGCCGAAAAAAGTCCATCCTCAAAACTACATATAGAAAAAAAAGGGAAGAAAAAGTTCTCCAAAAAACTACAAATAAGGAAGACGGCATACATTCCATCCATCGCAGGAAATAGAAAAAACGATTAAAGAACCCACCGAAGATCTCCAGTCTCAACATGAACAACAAGAGGTTCAAGGACAATCTCCAAGAAATCTATGGGCTAAGTAAAAATTTGTTATAGTATGGAGGAGAAGGCGAGGTGTCCGTTGACCTCTTATTTTTCATGTTGGGGCCTTGTGGGCAAACATACCCTACATAGGGTTTAAAAAAAAAATTTCATTAGTATAAAAATGTAACAATAGGTAAGCAACCTGTCATAATTTATATTAAAAAAATTAACAATGTATATGTATCTAGATAACAAAAAACAAAAATGCTGAAGATGAAGGCCATTGGGCCTACGAAACGTCCAAAGTCAATAAAATATTAAAAAACAGTATTTTAAACATAAATCCCTTCCCAAAAAGGCCGAAAAAAGTCCATCCTCAAAACTATAATTTAAAAAAAAAAGTAATAAAAACTATATCTTTTATTTCAGAAGTTGGACTCTGAATCAGGATTTTGTTGGGCATTGTTTTTAAAAAACATGAGTAGTAATTGAAAAGTCTGGTGTGACCAACACTACCTCCCGCATTACCGCCCGAGTCACAAAAAAGATTAAGCTAATCTTTATTTTTGGAATAGCGAATTTTAATCTAATTTTGGAAGTTTATTTCTTAAAATATAGTCTAATCTGATCCAAGTAACTACCTTTTTTGATAATACTGGGCTAAAATAGAATTCACTAATCCAAAAATGAGAATTAGCTTTATTGCGAATCGTTTATTTTTAATAATCTGAATACACACCTACATATTTACATATGCTGGAAACTGTATTTCCTATTGTTCTATTTACTTTTTTCTTTTAAAAACGTTACTATTATTAATTTTAAATGATTATATCTTTGGCAGTGACATTTATCTGTTAGTTACATACATTTGAATAACTGCGCAACCAAGGAGTTTTGTTTGTGTAAAGCGCAGGCTCTGGGATTTAAATTATAGATAATATTATAAATTTATCCATAAAATATATAGAAAAATTATTAATGCAAATCTGTAGAAAATTTAATAATTTTTATAACATTAATCTCGAAAAAGTAACATTTAAAGGTATTTTTCGAAGAAAAACTATTTTGAGCTTCTAGGAAAGTACCATTTCCAATTATCCGATGTACACCAAAATCTAATGGGCTATTTCCATTACAGAAAAAGTTCGAAATACAAGGTTTCAAATTTCAAATTTCATACACACAGACATCATCGTGAAAATGTTAAAATTGATTTCTAGGGACCTTAAAACGTGGTCATTTAACCTAACCAAGGATAACGGGCGGTAAAAATATACAATTCGCAAACTGTGACGTTATTGTATTGTCTTCATATGTTGTTTATTTTAAATCCTTACCAGGAATGTATAATGTTTTACGCCTGTTAAAAGTTTACACTCCATGACACTTGAGAGACACACCTCATACGTGCGGATTAATAAAATTAGTTGAAAATGTAAAACTCTGAGTCATACTTGACTCTTAGTTGTTTGGGTCGAGAGGCACTAATAGGCACTGTATAGATGTAAGTAACGAAAAATTTATCCTTAAAATGTCAACAAAGAGGCTCGTAATACAGAGGCGGCGCTAGGCTCTGAAATCTAGGAGGGCCAGTAGGGACCAGAAAGAAAATTAGGGGGGCATATATTTTTTATCATTTTAATAATAAATAACAATGTTAAATTTATTTGGTACCAAACAAATATAAATATAATATAGAGTAGAATCTCTTATAGCATGCTCTCCTGCAACACCCCAACTAAATTTACGACTCACATCAATCTATTACAACACGTCAAAAATCTCACATATAACACGTGAAATAATATAAAATCGGCGCTTCTTACTGTAACGTGCTATAATACAGTCGAGCATCTCCTACTGCACGAATCTTTTACAACACGAAACGAGTTAGCGCGTGCTGTAGGAGATTCTACTGTATAAATAATAAACAAAAACAAGCATATTCTTTAAAAATAAACAAAAAATGTTCTCTAATATATTTAAAAGAAAATATTATAAACACAAAACACAGCAGTGATTTAGTTATACTAATTTAATCCTTCGGTTTTTATTTAAACTTGCAAATTTGTCTACAACTTCATTAATGTCTATTAATTTTGATATGTCTTTTTCTACACTTAATATAATAATGTTGTTTAATCTTTCATTTGTCATTCTTGTTCTCAAATAACTTTTAATTCTTTTTAAAGAGGAAAATGATCTTTCACAAGAAGCTGTTGATACAGGCATTAAAATACAAATTTTTACCAAATTATAAATGCATTCAAATGCTTGCTTATATTGTTCAACGAATGGCAGAAACTCCGTGAGTGATTTAATATTTTTATTTTCCTCCCTACACAAAAGTTTCTTAACTAGCGTTATTTCGGAGTCTAAACAATCACAACTTATGTTATAATGTTCTGCTAATTTAGTTAAATGAATTTTATTGAGAAATAAATCATCTGTGCGGTCAAAAGCTTGTAATGATTTTAAAATAGTATAATTTTTTGTAAATCTTTCTTTTAATTCAATTATAATTTTATCTAGTATAGGGATGTATAACTTAAGTTTGACAACATCTTTCTCATTTTTTACTTCTATGTCTATAGAATCATCTATTTCACAATCTACTATAAACTCTTGTAACCTTTTTGGAATAGATTTCATTCTTTTTGGTTTGTCAAAAAAGTCTGTTTTATCTAAACCAAGGAACAAAAAAACATTATTTGCAGATTTCCATATAAAATTCCATTCATTATCATTGTTTCGGAAGTTTTGAAATTCATTAATTGTTTCTTGAACTAAATTTAAACCTTTTACATAATTTATATCAGGGGATTGGAGATAATTAGATACAGTTGCAACTAATTTTAAATTTTTATAAAAATAAGCAGTAAAACAATAAATTCTTTACCAATTTGTAAAAGTAAACCTTTTGCTTCACACCTTCTATCCTTTTTACCTTCCGTCACCTTTAGGTAAGGAAGGTATTGTCTTTGGTCAAAAAATTCGATGATGAGTTTTTAATCAATAAGTACGTTTTAGGGTCCCTAGAATACGAATTTACTATTTTTACGATGACGTCTGTATGTGTGTGTGTGTGTGTGTGTGGATGTGTGTGTGTGTGTGTGTGTGTGTGTGTGTGTGTGTGTAAAAAATTTTCGTCTGCGATAACTCTAATACTACAGTTACAAAAATTATAATTTTTTCGTGTACTTCTTCGTTACATCCATATGAAGAGCTGATTAGATTTTGGTTACAATTGGTCAACCGGAAGTACCATCATTTGAAGATTTTAACAGTTTTTCTTGAAAAAACTATGTTAAATATAATTTTTTCACATTTGATATTATAAATATTAAAGAATATTTTATTCTCTATACGATTTGACTGCATTTTATCCTTAATATTAAATGGATATAGAGTTAAAAAATTATAAAGAAATTAAATTTCATAAAGTAGCCATAGCTATGGAAACAGCTACTATATTAAGAAAATTCTGATTGAAAGATGTCAGTGTCAAGTGAAATTGACATAGTGTGTTTGTCTTACAATTTTTACTGGAAATATAGGATCTTTTGCTTTCTGTATGGAATTTGTATAAAATACATACAACTGCTTTAAGGTAATGTACAAGAAATAATAATAATAAATCTTTTATTTCTGCAGATACATTACACTGTATATAGAAAACGTCACAAAATAATTTCTGTATCAAATTTGCATAAAATACATGCAACTGCGGGAAGGTAATGTGCAAGAAATAGAATATTTAATTTAGCAAGGAACTTTCCGTATGAAATTTGTACAAAATACATAGAACTGACGGAAGGTAATGTGCTGGCCACATCAGATTTTTTATATCAGTTTTAGAAATAAGCTTGTTTAATGTTACAAAAATAGATTCAATTGTTTGTAAAACAGTCTCGCATGTTCTGAACTGAACAGTCCATCGCGTATCACATATCCTTTTTAATTCTCGAGTCTGTTTTGTAGGATCAATTTGTTTTTGCGTGTTTAAAAATAGAGGATGAATTGTAGAGTTTGACATAAATGTATATAATTTTCAAGATTAGAAAAAAAATATATTCCACTTTTTCAAATGTTTGCAACAATCAACAACAACTAAATTTAATTTATGGTTAAAACAATGAATATATACTGCTTGCGGAACAATACTTTTAATATGATTTTGCACGCCACCTAAATGACCATTCATTACAGCAGCACCATCGTATCCTTGTGCTATACAATTGCTTAATGAACTATTATTTTCATCTAATATTGTTTTTATATAATTTGCAAAACTAGCAGCATCTAGCATACCGTTTGCACTTTTAAACCCTAAAAACCTCTTCTGAATTGCTTTTTGATGCAAGTACCGGACTATAACAGTTATTTGTTCATCTTTACTCAAGTCTTTTATTTCGTCAGACATTATTGCAAAAAAATTGATTCCTTTACAACAATGGTCGTCATAATAGAAATTAATAAATTTTAGATATCATGATGTAGGTATTTAGCATTCTTTGAACTATCCTGTAACTTTTTTTGTACAATGGTGTTGTGCTTACTTATCAATAACATTAATTCTCTTAAATTACCTTTATTTAAACTTAAAACACTTTCATCATGACCACGTTGAGCAATATCTTGCGTACATGTAAATAATAAACACTCACATAAAGTTTTGATATAGTGTCTGTTTACTTTAATTTCATTTTGGTATTGATCATTTACCATTTGTTCAATATTTGTTTTCTGTTTCTTTAATTAATTAATTTACATATTTTATAATACACATTTTATGTTGTTCAGATTTATCATGTTTTACTAGTCCTTTACTTGAATCAAGTGCATTCTTCCTGTTGCGAAACCCTTCATTCACAAAAATGTTTGCTTGATTTACACCATGGAAAAATCGGCAGTATAAACAAAAAACACTGTCTTTTAAAACACTATACTCCAACCATGTAAATTTTTTAAACCGCGTTGATTTAAAGCTTCTCATTCTTTCACCTTGTTTAACTTTTGGATACTGCGATAGTATCGGCTGACGTGGTCCTTCTTCAAGAGTCTGTGACAAGTCGCTAGGTCCAGAAACAATAAGAATTGTTTGTTCTGGTTCAGGTCTCACTGTTAGGGTATGTACGCTAGTTTCATTATCATCACTTATATCATTCTCACTAGTTTTATTTTCACAATAACTAGACTCACTATCACTTTCTACAGTAGCACTTAAGTTACAAGATGACACCATTTCATTCGTTTTTAATATATTTTCTAAATTACTGCTTGTACTGCCGGTACTGGTCGAAGGCAGGAAAGTATCAGTTTTTAATTTTTTTTTATCTGATTCTGAAAAAAATATATTTTTAATATAATTTTTGCGCTTCATATTTATTTTTACTTTATTCTTTGACCACAAAATAACGAATGAGCATTGAGATTTTCATCACTCGTATAAATACCAAAATTTGTAAAACATGTTTGAACTTGCTAAACTATGCACGTGGACGAGTAAGTAAAATATAGAACAATCTTAACAAGTAATTACAAGTTCATTGCGTCGCTATCGGACTCGCACAATTAATTTGACAAGTTTGGACAAGTTCGGCAGCGCGTTTGTTATAACACCAATCAATAATAATCATGGTTAAATGCAGATAAGAGATTTTTAGATACATGTGCATTGATGCAAAAAAATATGCTGTATAACAATGTTTCCTTTGTGTTTCTTTCAGTGTTTCTGTCTTTTTTAAATGTTAAGATGTTAAAAGCAATATCACTAGCAATTTTTTTTAGATTGTGATGTAACTGTACCCGATAGACAATACATCTTTACTTTATTTATTTTATATAATTATGAATACAGAAAATAATACTACAAACATTAACTGTCATTCATCAAAACCCACTGTCCGAAAACGTATCGTCTTCCTTTTTTCCTGCCTACTTCAATCCTCGAAACCGACGACATATCATTGCCTCCCTCCATAAGTGACTTCGTTCTCGAATCGCGTTGGAGGAATTCCTTTATTCGATCTTGATGATCGCCTAAGATGTGGTTGAGTTACAAGCACTGCAGGGGCGTCTTCTTGATTTTCTTCCTGATGGGACTCTACTTCATTTATAATCTCGTGACGAATTTGGCGGTATGGAATTAAATTTTTAGTGCTCCAAACTTTTCCGTTGTCTAAGCGGAAAGTATTCTTACCCAATACTTCTTTGATTCTGATTGGTTTTGAAAATGGACTTTCTCCTTTTGGAACATGAGGAAGACGAGTTCTTACCCAGTCATTTTGGTTGAATCTTGATTTTCCCTTATTCTGAGCATTTTTCTGTTCCGAAATATGTATTTTTCTGGGTTCAAAATTCGTCCGCATTTCGCGTCCGAATAAAAGTTTTGCTGGTGATGATCCCTCTGGTGAAGGAGCCGTTGCACGAAAGTTAAAAAGTAACTCATTAATTCCTGTGTCAAATTTTTTCTTTGTTCGGCTGAAAGTCTGTATGCCAAATTTCAGGTATCTGTTAAAAACTTCGACTAATCCATTTCTTTGGGGATCGTACACCGGAGTCTGCCATGATAGAATGTCTCTTGAATGTAAAAAGTTTTGAAATTCTTGGGATGTGAAATTAGTTCCGTTATCACTCACAATGACGTCGGGATTGCCATATCTAGCAAATATTTCTTGCAACCATTTGATTAATATACTTGAAGTTACAGATTGTGTTAAAAGTATTTCTGGATATTTCGTACAATAATCGATGAGAACAACTATAAATCTTTGATTGTGGGGTGCTATAGCAAAAGGACCAGTGACATCTATAGCGAGTTTTGACCATGGCTTCTCGACATTTTTACTTTGAGTTGGCTCTAATTTTGGTCTTTTGTGTGACTTTTCACTATCTTGACACGCTGTGCAAAATTTGACAAACCTCTCGACGTCGCCATCTTGACCTGGCCACCAATATGATCTTCGAATCTGACGTTTCATTCTAACAATGCCCGGATGGCCTTCGTGAGCGGATTCTAAAATTTTCTTTTGCATGGAGACAGGATCGAAAATACGATCATTACGGGTGATCAATTTTTGGTCGATTGAAAATTCGTTTCGAAGGATATAAAGTTTTGTAAGTTCTTCGGAAACTCTGAATTTGCGCGGCCAACCATTCTTGATGTAGTTGAACAAGATACGACAATTATTATCACTTTTTTGTGCTTCTTGTAAAGTGGCGCAGGAGATTTTATCATTGAGCAATTGTTTAATATTTACACAAAGGTCTAAATTTTCTGAATCGTTTCCACTTGGATGTCTTGAAAGAAAGTCTGCTACAGCATTATCTTCGCCTTTTTTTATATTCTATTTCGTATTCGTAAGCTGATAAACGATCCAACCATCGAAGAAATTTAGCTGATTTTCTGGTCGATGTATGTTTTGACAATAATGTTGTCAAAGAAGAATGATCTGTTCGCAGTATGAATTTTCTGTCGATCAGGAATTTAGACCAGTGTTCACATGCCCATAAACAAGAAAGTGCTTCTCTTTCACCCACGGAGTAGTTTCTCTCCGCTGAAGAGAGCGTATGTGAAGCAAAAGCAATGTCAACTTCTTCGTCGTTTTGAATTTGGCTTAGAACTGCTCCGAGACCATAATCTGATGCATCTGTAGTAACGATTGTGGGAGCATTCAGATCAAATACTGACAGTTTTGCACTTTTAGAGATAGAACCTTTCAAAGTTTTGAATGCATTGGATTCTTTTTTCGTCCATTGAAATTTGCTGTTTTTCCTAGTGAGAGCTCGAAGTGGTTCCGCTTTTTCGGCGAGTCCTTTAATATATTCTGAATAATAATTTATCGCTCCTAGGAAAGACTGTACTTGTTTTATGTTTTTAGGTTCTGGCGCCGCCAAAATCGGTTCTATGTTCTTAGGATTTGGTTGAATGCTATTTCTGGAAATGATGTGTCCTAAGTAACAAACTGATGTCTTCCGGAATTCACATTTTTGTAAATTTAGACGAAAATCGTTTTCATTGAGAGTTTGTAATACTTCTCGAAGGGATTCATCGTGTTCTCTCTCTGTTTTCCCATAAACAATTATATCGTCTATATGTGCCTGGACGTTCTTACATTTTGATAATGTTTGATTGACTGCACGCTGAAAAACTGAAGCGGAATCCGTTAGGCCCATAGGAAGACGATTGTAAGCGAACAATCCAGCAGGAGTAATCGTAGTTGTGAGAAGACGTGACTCTGGATCTAGCTCTAGATGGAAATATCCTTTCTTGAGATCTAGTTTTGTAAAATATTGAGCCCCTCGAAGCTCTATAAAAATGTCCGTTACATGTGGGAGAGGATGTCTTTCAGGAATGACGTATTTATTGAGCTCGGTTAAATCTGTCGTGAGTCTTACAGTTCCGTCGCTCTTTGGCACTGTAACCAGTCCATGTACCCATTCACTCTTTTCTACGGGGTACCAAATACCATCTTCTACCATTTTCTGACATTCGGCAATAGCTTGTTCACGTCGAGCATACGGTATTTGTCTGACTTTTACTTGTTTCGGAATAGCCTCTGGCTTTAGCAATATCTTGTGCTTGAATAATGTAAATGTTCCAATTCTTGTACTGGAAAGATTTGGAAACGGTTTCAGATATTTATTGTTGCTGTCAACAAAAGCAACTTTAAGATCCTCTCCATGAATATTCAAACCCAAAGCATGAACGAGATCGATTCCAATGGTTGGCGTTAATTCATTTGTAGTGACGTATAACTCAGCTTCTGTAGATTTTTCACCAATTTGTATTTTTGTTAAAAAATTTCCATGAATTTTAGACACGCAGGAGCCATCGAAATTTCTTATTACTTTATCAACGGGCTGTAATTCTTCTTTGAAACCCGCCTTATAGAAAATTGTTTTAGTAATGGTAGAAATGTCAGAGCCTGTGTCCACATAACCAGTGTAACTTCTACTCCGCGTTCTTGCAGAATTAAGAAATATTTCCAAACGAAGATTATTACGAAGATTTTCTGCACGACAATTATTTACAAGAAGTTCATTGACTCTCTGACCACGGCGTTGCTTGTTCTTCTTTGAGTTGCAAGCACTAGAAAAATGATCTTTTTTTCCGCAGTATTTACACGTTTTACCGGCAGCTGGACATTTATGTGAACGGATGACATGACCTTCTTTTCCGCAACCATAACATGTAAGTTTCTTATCTTCTGATTTTCGAACACCACGATTCGTTTTAACTGCGGCTACTTCTAAGGCCGTTACATGCTGAAGTACAGCACAATTCTTGGAAGCGGATTCGTCTGCGAGCATAATTGACATAAATTTCTCAAAATCTATGACAGATTCTGCAAGTAATTTCTGTTGAGTTGCTGTGGATCGACAACCCATAACGAGTTGCTCTGCTAGAAGTTGTTTTTCCAAATCGACGTTTCCATAACCTCTTATAGTAATCAGTGATCGTAATTCGGTAACGTCCCATCCTCGTCGCCATTTGATGTAACTGTACCCGATAGACAATACATCTTTACTTTATTTATTTTATATAATTATGAATACAGAAAATAATACTACAAACATTAACTGTCATTCATCAAAACCCACTGTCCGAAAACGTATCGTCTTCCTTTTTTCCTGCCTACTTCAATCCTCGAAACCGACGACATATCAGATTGACACTAAAAGTCGAAGGGGCCAATCAGCCGGCTACTGAAAATTTTAGGGGGGCAAGTGCCCACCTGGACCCCCCGCTAGCGCCGCCACTGCTCGTAAATTAAAATAATCAGCTCAATTCTGTTAGCTAGTCACTATAAAAAAGTTATTATAAGAAAGGTCAGTTACTGAGACAATAACTTTGTAAATTTTTGTATTCTGTAAGTATAAAGTCATTACAACGATAATAACTTTGTTACTAAAATAGTTATTACAATAGATACTACAAAAACCTACTCACTAAGCTGTTGTAACTGAGGAATGTTCATTCAAAAGTTGATATGTCCATTTTTTGCAAAAATTTAGTTATACATGTTTTCGCCTTAAATCTTGTCGTCCGAATCGATTGGCATGCTCGGTGTCACGAAAACTGTAATATATCCCTTATAAATTTAATAATAAAAATTGAGTTTCATTGATAAGTTGATATGTTCTCGGGACATGTTAACTTTTGGTTGAAACTTTTTATGTTTTGACCAAAACTTTACACGTCCTTTGAATAAGTAGCATACTTATATTAATTTCAAACAAAACTATACATGTCCACTGTATATGTTCACATAGACACTCTGTTCGTGAAAATATCGTTAGCAGTGCATTTACTACGCTTGAATATACATCATTTTCGTCTATTCTGCCTTTTTGTGTGTTGTAATGGAGGAAACTGTAGAAACAATTAATCAAGGATCAAGAAAACAGGAATCGAGGAATACAAGAAAGATAGAAAAGCAAAAAAGGTAAGAAGTAATGAGGTATTATGGAGTTAATTTTAAATAAAATGAATTACAGACATTCTGATAAGGATCCGTTATTGGGATCATTCAAGTTTCCTTTCTGACACAGTAAAGGTGTTTACCAATGTACGACAATGGCGATTAACGTTTTAATTCAAAATAGATCCCGGATATATCAAGATAAAGACAAGATACTCCAAGACAAAAGGTTATGTTTGTTGCTGGGAGTAACAGAACCAGCACGTCGGAGACCACGTGAAAATACTGTTTTAACTAAAAGAAAGAGTAGAGCTCTACATATAAAATACTTCGTAAGATATGTAAAAATTGTATTTTCTATTCATCAAATAAGTAATAAAATTGTTGTTTTTTCAGCTGAAGAATGCAAAAAACCAAAGTGTGCCTGTTTGCCAGAAAACATTTTGTGCTGCTTTGGGGATTCCAAAATCACGTGCAATCAGAATAAGCAAAACTTTGGTCACCGGGAACATTCCTAAAGAAAATCGTGGCGGTGACAGAAAATCCGAGAGGAGTACAAGCAAGAAAGAGTCTGTTGTCAATTTTATTAGCAAACTGAAAGCTCGTGAAAGCCACTACAATAGACAAAAGTCTAAAAGAATATATTTAAGTGCTGATCTTAATATTAATAAGTTAGTCATAATGTATAGCAACAGTGTTACAGATGATTTAAAAGTTTCAAAGTCAATGTTTAGACGAATTTTTGTAAATAAATCCAATATAGGATTCTCCTCCCCAGCATCTGATGTATGCTCATATTGCACATTTTAAAAAAATAATATTAGGTTACAAAAAGACAGGAAGAAACGTTTGGATCACATGATCTCCATCTCCACAAAAAACGTTCATCGACGTATTATGAGCTAGCTAAGGAGAAAGTTGATAACTCTTTTACTTTTTGTTTTGACTTGCAACAAGTGCAATATCTTCCTAAAACTCCCATTCAGGAAGCTTTCTATTCGAGGCAAATTAGTTTCTACGTTTTTTGTTGCGTTTCTATGAATAGTAAAAATCGGAGTTTCTTCACGTGATCCGAAGATGAAGCTGGTCGTGGTGCAAATCAAATTGGATCTGCATTAATTGCATATTTGAGAGATTTGGATTTAACAGGAATAAATACTATTCGAATGTTCTGTGATGGCTGCGGAGGTCAGAACAAAAATACCCATATAATTCATTTATTGCACTATTATCTTTTAAATGAAGCTCCTACACAAGTCAGAGATATAAAATTGTTTTTCCCTGTTAGAGGCCATAGCTATTTACCAGCAGACCGTGTATTCGGTCGAGCGGAAAAACTTTTAAGGAAAAAGAATATTATTTTGAAAAAAGAAGAATATGAAGATTTGTATAAGAGTATAGGAAGAGTAATGAGGTTAGGAAAAGAGTGGAAATTGTATAATATCAAAGAACTACAAAATACTCGTATATATAAAAAAATGACTGGCCTAAAGGATACTAAAAGGATTCATATAAAAAAATGTACGGTAGAGAATAGAGAATACATTAAAGTCAAAGGGCATGAATATTACAGATTTGATAGTGATTTGGAATAATTTGTACGTCTCTTGAACAGAGGAAAAAATGACAGAAATATGGAAATGGATGTACTAAAAAGTATTAATAAAATAAATACAAATAAAAAAAAGGATGTAGACCGTCTTCTAAGATTGCAATTTGGAGATAAGTGGCAAGAGATAGAAGGGCTCGAATGGTATAAAGATGTTATAAAAAACACTCCAGAATGTGAACATGAAAATGAAGATAATGAGGAGTGTGATTGTGAAGAATATGATGCAGGAGTACATCTTTAAACGACCAGCATGAATTTTATTTTAAATTTTCTTATATTTTGTAAAAATTTGAAAATAAAAAGTATATGTGAACACTAATCATGAGTTTTTTAAATCCATGAAAGTTTAAACTAATCTTAATTTCTTAATAACATAATTAATAAAAAAATTCCAAACAAAACTCAACATGTCCTTATTTTTCCATGCAAAAGTTAATATAATAATAATAAATGAGCTTATTAGAAAGATATAAAAATATTATATTATCGAATATTTCATAAACATCTACTAATTGAATTATATATGAAGCAATCGAATTAAAAAAATATATAGCACGGACGTAGTAAGTTTTTCGTGTTTTTCTCAAAACTGTTTATGATAAACATGTTAAGTTTTGAATGAACACTCCTCAACTTGTCAATATGGTAGGATTTTGGCTTGAATTTCATGTTCACTGAGTATTAGAAAATGTTGAATATAGGTAAGTAATCCATACAAAATTAATACCAGTTAAAAAATATGAAATTATTTATACGTATACGTATATAGATTTAACTTCAGAAATATTAAATTCTGATCATTTATTTAATTAAGGTTATTGTTAATAAAACCAGAAATAGTTTTATTAATCCAATGTTTTTATTTATCATACAAATATTACAAAATATAACAAATTTATCATTCAGACTTTAATAAATATCTATGTTATTAAATATAAGAAAAATCAATGTGATTCTAATTAATCTTCCTTCTCCTTTAGTGCAGTTTTGGCATTTGTTTATTTTTTTTTGTTTTTTCGGCTCTGCCAGTCCATGCATTGCTTCTGCATACTTAGAAATGGCAGAAGCTAGCGTGTTAATACTTTTACTCTTTACGCACTTAGCTGTTTTTTCCGTACTTTCTGAATATATTTTTGCTGACTTTTACAACGACTCTATTGGTGCAGGTTGAGATTGATGTGGTCTTTTTCGGGGTACTAAATATGTAATATCTTAAATCAAAACAATAATTCGTACCTTTTTTGTAAATTTAATGAATGGTGATTGAAATGTTCTTATTGGGGTTTCTGATTGTTCTTGATCTACTGGAATCTCAAATAGGTGATTTTCGTTTGCTAAATAAACACATTTTAACAGTAATATAAACTAAATTTATAGTCAAACAATTTAAAGTGTAATCGGAACTTCCGATAACTGCCTATCTTTTAATAAATTATCTTCTGCTTGCAGTATAAATTCTTCAAATATTACATTGTCTTCGACATATTCAGTTTTCAAGCCTTCATTTGTTGTGGGTAGCAATTCTGGTGCAACTGTGTTGCAGCCTGTAATTGTGTTTCCAACCAATAAGAGTTAGCAATTTTTCCTCATTATCACTCAATGGGGGAATAGTGGATGGGCTTCCTCCGGTTCCAGTTTGCTCTTTTGTAAGCTTTGTATTTTTTGTGTTCGATCTCCACGTTACAAAAAACTAGAATTAATCACTATCCGAAAACACTAAATAAAGTCTATATTTAAACAAAATACATTACATACCCTTTTCCATTCTTCCAAACTTTTACCGTGGTATTTAGGATTTGTGTTAGTGTTTCTCGTGATGCTTTATTTGGAATTCTACTTTGAACCTGAAAGTGAAAAGTGACATACCGTTAGCTGTCAAGCTTAAAGCAGTATTTAATAAGGTATTTCGATAGATTTATTCTCCTATCAATAATATTCCTTATTATAATACCTCCCTGAATCCCCATGCGTTTTATCTACAAGTTAAAATAACAATTCCCTCCAACCGTACTTAATATCACACTTTAATACTTAAACAAGAAAAATCAACAGACAATCAGAATACTATAGACATATCTGTGGCGCGGTAGCGCTCACATGCTCCAGTCTGTGCAAGTTTTGACAATTATCCACCCTGCTCATCAATACATTATTGTATTGCTGATTAACGCCTCGTAGGCGTATTACTACCACACAGAATACATAAACCAGACTAAAAATGAGCACAGAACAACAATCATACGCCGATAAAACAAATACTACTAAACAAAATACACAAACAACATTTCCATCTAAGAAGCAAGCGATCATACTAAATACAGTAAGGACTACGTTACAACAAACGCAAATATTGTATGCCACAAAAACATACATTTCACATCAAAAATCTCGAACAACCGCATCTGTATCTACTTAGCATCTAAAGAAATAGTTAATATCCTTATAGAAAACCATAAACACATTGAAATTAATTCTTATAAAATACAAATACGACACCTCATAACCCCCCATTAGATTAATACTTTCAAATGTATATGCATCAATCCTACGCCAAGTATAAGTACAAATTCTCATCCAACAGGGCATCAAACCAGTCTTCCCGATATACTTCCAAATAGCCAGGCTATCAGAACACCTTTCATATATCTGTAGTTTTAGAAAGCAACTATATATCTCCCAGGAAAGCAAACATATAGCCGGTAGCATACTTTTTAAATATAAAGAAACATACTACAGAATATTCCTAAGTGGGGAAAATGTTATTTGCCATATGTGCAATAAAACGGATCACCCTAATTCTAAGGGCCGAGATATCCATCTCCTAATAAATTAGCTAATAACTATTAGGCGAATAAACTATTTATTAGATACATACTAATATTCTGAATATCCACGACATTTTATTCGGCTAGTAGTTATTAGGTGCTTAATAACAATATAGAAGTTTTATTCCCAAGTTGGTAGTCATAAGAACTAAAATATAACTTTGTTTTGACGTTTTGAGGTTAGTTACTACCGGCAAAATGACAACAAAACGCACAAGAGCTTCCAATTTCTCTTTAACTGAAATTCGTTTACTAATTGATGTGCCACTGAGTTTTAAAAACATAATAGAAAATAAACAAACAGATGCCGTAAACTGGAAACAAAAAAGTGAGGCATGGGATAAAATAGCAACAACATTTAATTCAAGGTCTGGGCATATGTATCGTGATTCGAAAACATTACGTCTTAAATATAATTGTATTAAACATGAAATTAAAAGAAAAAATCTGCAAATAAACTAGAAATTTATAAAACAGGAGGTGGTACACCCAACATCAAACCTTTCGAAGATTATGAAAAAAAATTATTAGAAATTATTATCCATAAGCATTGATGGGCTTCCTTTTAAAAGTGACAGTGATAAGCGTGCAGGTATACTATTTATTCTATTATGGCATTATAGAAATTATAATTAACATACATAACATAAGTTTTCGGAAAAATTTTGGATGGACGATACTCCAATATATGTAAAGTATACTGAATCTGCATATTACTACAACAATTAACATAGCTTAAGCTTTGACACTCATATTTAATATAGAGCTAATGGCCCGATTTCTTCTATACGTTTCAAATAATTTTTTGACATTTTTTGGTATTTATTTACTTGTAAAATTTGCAATTTTAGTCAAAGCTAGCTGTGTACACTACAAAACACAAACGAGTCAACTGTCAAATAACAATTTTCAATATGTTGCTGCGGCTACTGCCGCCGCCAGCGGTAATCTAAAAAACTAACATTTTTTTTACTAGTACAACAACAACATTTTTGTACTAGTAAGACAATGAATATCTTCTTCAGCGTGTGTACAGTAGCATAATATGCACATTATAATACGCTTAAAGAAAACATTTATTTTCGAACTTTTTCAAAAATCCTGCATTTTCTAAAAAGTTTGAATAGGGCTCCCTACAGGTAGCTACGTTAGGAGCATAGTATTCGCGTGGTATATGGTACTGTTTTGCCTCCAAGCACTGCGTTGTTGTTTGGGCATATTGTCGTGAAGCTGGGGCATTTTATAACTAAACGTCGTTTAGTAGATTCAATATATGTACTTTATATAAACCACAGTATCGTCCATTCAAAAAATTTCCGAGAACTCTTTTACTATATTCTTTCTAGAAAATTCCTTTCAAAATAAAGAATTTTAAGAAATTGACAAAGAAAATGAAACAGTATCTCAATTATATATAATTAATACAATTTGCTAGGAAATAATTAATATCTTTTACTTATTTGCAGTATCTGAAGAAGAAGGATCGGTCAGTATTACTGAATTTATTATGAATGATAATAATTATATATCTTTCCTACCTGCAGATTGTTTTAATAAAATTATAGAAACATCCGGAAATAAATCTAATTGTACAACAATTATACATACAGAGGATTTAAATAAAGATACAGAAAATCCAGTAAATAAATTTAGTTCTACAAGAATTGTTGCCGAAGAAGATTTAAATAAAGATGAATTTACAGAAAACCAACAATTGAGTCACTATACTCCACAGGGGTGTTCTGTTGGGAGGCCGCCAGCATTTAAACAGTGGAGACGGGCAGGGTTGAAAACCATAGGAATGGTTGTAAAAAGAAATAAGGGCGCCACGTAATTTTTAAACTGAAAATTACAAAAAGGACAGTACTAAACAAAATGATAAAAGAGATCTTACCTACCGTATCGTTGTTGCCTGTAAACGACTCAGGTTTGCGAAATAAAAGAAATAATTTAATAAAATAGAATTTAATGAAAGCAAGTTATAACCTGATGAAGGCATGAAAAATGTAAAAAATTTAAATGTACAACAATATAACAAAAATGAATATAAGTTGTAAAAGAAAGTAATGCGATCATCCTATATACTAAACAGTATATGAGAATGGGCAATTATATCCGCACAGGTAAAAAAGGCCTAAAACATTTTAATTACAAATTATAAATTTTGACGTTTCATATGTACTTGAACAGTGTTACCAAATATGTCATAAGTAACTATGTGAAAAACAAAAATTCCTAACTAGACTAATGTGAAGTCCAGTCCGTGTAGACTATTATAAAACACTATAGGCGGAGCCCTAGGCTAAACTCGGCGAAGCCGAGGTTAGGCTAGTCCTAATACTAAATGATTAGATTCACTATAGTTATATAGTTTCTTTAATCACGACGATCGCTCAACTTTAGACAAGGTTACAGCTTAAACGGTGTGACCGATTTTCGTGAAATTTGTACCAAGTTGTAGGAAATGATTGCCTTCAGGGCCCTTCTAATGGGTGAAATTTCTGTAGGATGCATAGTTTTCGAGTAAAAAATTATTAAACGTAAAATTAAACAATGGATCGTAGAATACATATAAAAATTTAGAAGATAAAAATGCTGTCATGTGTAACATTTGGCATGATGTCAATGTCAATAATGACAAATTATTAATGTCGTATGGGTTGTCGACCATTTCAATGTTAAATACAAATAAATATATTGTGTAAAATTGAAGAAAAGAATATGAATTAAACGAGGTAGGTATACGTAATGAATTTAAGCAATATTTATTGTTAATTTAGATTTTATTTTGTAAATAGATTTTACGAAATGTCAGAAGTTACTAAAAACTACGAAAACGTTGATAAAGACTAGAAGAGTTTCAAAAAATTAAAAAGTTAAATACTGTCTTCTGTCACATTTGATATGTTAATGACAAATTTGAACTACAGAAAATAATCAGTTTAAAATTGAAGAAAAGAATGTGAGAATTAAACGACGTATGGTACGCTATGAATGTAAGATATGTTTATTCTTATTTTATAATTTATTTTGTAAATAGATTGTTGAAAATGTTCGAGGTTATTAAACGACGAAATGGACGAGAAATGTAGGAACGACAAGAAAGACTGGAAGGACAAAGTGTACAGTGTACAGAGAGAATGTCAAGGATTGTTTTCTGTGCCGGTCAGTGTATTAATCTAAGATATGTTTATTTATATTTTATTTTGTAAATAGATTTTACAAAACTGACAAAAAGAAACTGGTAGTATTTGGGTTGGCAGTCCAGCGTGTTTTATTCGCACAGCTTTACCAGTACGATCTAAACCTAAACCGTACACAAATAAAGGAGTGTGTGGGGCTCTTTAGGGCAGATTGCGTGGGTAGTTTGGGTGGGCATGTTGCGTGGGTAGTTTGGGTGGGCATGTTGCGTGGGTAGTTTGGGTGGGTACGTTGCGTGCGCATGTTGCGTGGGTAGTTTGGGTGGGCATGTTGCGTGGGCATGTTGCGTGGGCAGTTTGGGTGGGCATGTTGCGTGGGCAGTTTGGGTGAGCATGTTGCGTGGGCAGTTTGCGTGGGCATGTTGCGTGGGTAGTTTGGGTGGGCATGTTGCGTGGGCAGTTTGGGTGGGCATGTTGCGTGGGCAGTTTGGGTGGGCATGTTGCGTGGGCAGTTTGGGTGGGCATGTTGCGTGGGCAGTTTGGGTGGGCATATTGCGTGGGCAGTTTGGGTGGGCATGTTGCGTGGGCAATTTGGGTGGGCATGTTGCGTGGGCAGTTTGAGTGGGCATGTTGCGTGGGCATCATAAACCACTATCGGCGGAGCCCTAGGGAAAACTCGGCGAAGCCGAGGTTACGCTAGTCTTATATACTAAACAGTTAGAGGATCTTTCTATATATTCTTTAATCAAAAAGCCGATCGCCAAACTTTAGACAAGGCTACAGCTTAAACGGAGCGACCGATTTTCATGAAATATGTACCAAGTTGTCGGAAATGATTGGCTTCAGGGCCCTTCTAATGGATCGAATTTCTGTAGGATGCATAGTTTTTGTGTAAAAAATTAATAAAGATTGAAAATTGGGACAGAAACAATAGGTCACTGTAATGATCACAGTTCTCCTTGAAAAATTTAAGACGAAGAACGACATGTTTGTCATGTCATTTTGAACCTTTAAATGGAAATATTTATGAAATGGAGACAATTTGAAAGAAGTTTAATTCATAATTATAAATTTTGAGAATGGGCAACTATATCCGCACAGGTAAAAAAGGCCTAAAACATTTTAATTGAAAATTATAAATTTTGACATTTCATATGTACTTGAAAAGTGTTGCCAAATATGTCATATGTAATTAGGTAAAAAACAAATATTCCTAACTAATGTGAAGTCCGTACTCAAGTGTTGCCAAACATCTATAATATTATTAATTTATTAATTATTAATTATTATTTATTAATTTATTAATTTATTAATTTATTAATTTATTAATTTATTAATTTATTAATTTATTAATTTATTAATTTATTAATTTATTAATTTATTAATTTATTAATTTATTAATTTATTAATTTATTAATTTATTAATTTATTAATTTATTAATTTATTAATTTATTAATTTATTAATTTATTAATTTATTAATTTATTAATTTATTAATTTATTAATTTATTAATTTATTAATTTATTAATTTATTAATTTATTAATTTATTAATTTATTAATTTATTAATTTATTAATTTATTAATTTATTAATTTATTAATTTATTAATTTATTAATTTATTAATTTATTAATTTATTAATTTATTAATTTATTAATTTATTAATTTATTAATTTATTAATTTATTAATTTATTAATTTATTAATTTATTAATTTATTAATTTATTAATTTATTAATTTATTAATTTATTAATTTATTAATTTATTAATTTATTAATTTATTAATTTATTAATTTATTAATTTATTAATTTATTAATTTATTAATTTATTAATTTATTAATTTATTAATTTATTAATTTATTAATTTATTAATTTATTAATTTATTAATTTATTAATTTATTAATTTATTAATTTATTAATTTATTAATTTATTAATTTATTAATTTATTAATTTATTAATTTATTAATTTATTAATTTATTAATTTATTAATTTATTAATTTATTAATTTATTAATTTATTAATTTATTAATTTATTAATTTATTAATTTATTAATTTATTAATTTATTAATTTATTAATTTATTAATTTATTAATTTATTAATTTATTAATTTATTAATTTATTAATTTATTAATTTATTAATTTATTAATTTATTAATTTATTAATTTATTAATTTATTAATTTATTAATTTATTAATTTATTAATTTATTAATTTATTAATTTATTAATTTATTAATTTATTAATTTATTAATTTATTAATTTATTAATTTATTAATTTATTAATTTATTAATTTATTAATTTATTAATTTATTAATTTATTAATTTATTAATTTATTAATTTATTAATTTATTAATTTATTAATTTATTAATTTATTAATTTATTAATTTATTAATTTATTAATTTATTAATTTATTAATTTATTAATTTATTAATTTATTAATTTATTAATTTATTAATTTATTAATTTATTAATTTATTAATTTATTAATTTATTAATTTATTAATTTATTAATTTATTAATTTATTAATTTATTAATTTATTAATTTATTAATTTATTAATTTATTAATTTATTAATTTATTAATTTATTAATTTATTAATTTATTAATTTATTAATTTATTAATTTATTAATTTATTAATTTATTAATTTATTAATTTATTAATTTATTAATTTATTAATTTATTAATTTATTAATTTATTAATTTATTAATTTATTAATTTATTAATTTATTAATTTATTAATTTATTAATTTATTAATTTATTAATTTATTAATTTATTAATTTATTAATTTATTAATTTATTAATTTATTAATTTATTAATTTATTAATTTATTAATTTATTAATTTATTAATTTATTAATTTATTAATTTATTAATTTATTAATTTATTAATTTATTAATTTATTAATTTATTAATTTATTAATTTATTAATTTATTAATTTATTAATTTATTAATTTATTAATTTATTAATTTATTAATTTATTAATTTATTAATTTATTAATTTATTAATTTATTAATTTATTAATTTATTAATTTATTAATTTATTAATTTATTAATTTATTAATTTATTAATTTATTAATTTATTAATTTATTAATTTATTAATTTATTAATTTATTAATTTATTAATTTATTAATTTATTAATTTATTAATTTATTAATTTATTAATTTATTAATTTATTAATTTATTAATTTAT